>CM069415.1:147455631-147525631 GCA_035609135.1 Eleutherodactylus coqui
TTATCGCTCCGCTGCCTCCTTGCATGGAATCCCGGATGAAAGACAGACAAGATAAGGCTATTTACCATCAGACAGGACTAATTATCAGCTACATGGATTGTGTTCCCTTTCATCTGCGCATCGCTCCAAAGGATTCACCGCAAAGAAGAAAAAGTTCACAAAAGACACAAAGTTTCTGTCCACTAATTATATATATACAGTTCTGTACAGTGTATCTCACACGCAGCGCCCCCACCCCGATGTCAGATCCACCACGCACAGCCCACCCGATGTCCGATCCTCCCTCCCCCCAAATGTCACATCCACAAAGCAACGCCCCCCTCCCTTGTCAGATCCATAATGTAGAGCCCCCCCTCGATGTCACATCCACAATGCAGTGCCCCCCACCCCCCGATGTCAGATCCTCCCTCGCCCCCCATGTCAAATCCACAATGCAACGCCCCCCTCCCTGTCAGATCCCTAATGCAGAGCCCCCCCCCCCATGTCAAATCCACAATGCAACGCCCCCCTCCCTGTCAGATCCACAATGTAGTGCCCCCCACCCCCCGATGTCAGATCCTCCCTCCCCCCCCATGTCAGATCCACAATGTAGAGCCCCCCTCGATGTCACATCCACAATGCAGTGCCCCCCCCCCCCCCCCCGATGTCAAGTCCACAATGCAACGCCCCCCTCCCTGTCAGATCCATAATGTAGGGCCCCCCGCCCCGATATCAGATCCACAATGCAGAGCCCCCTCGATGTCACATCCACAATGCAGTGCCCCCCCACCCCCCATGTCAGATCCACAATATAGAGCCCCCCGGGGGCATGTTGCAGTAGTCGCTCGTCCTTCCTCCCGCTCCTCTGCCAGCAGATTCTTGTTTACACGGACAGAACTCTGACGAATTCCTCACCAAGTAGCGAATTCTCCCAATCTCCCAACGACTGAGAACGTTTGCTTGATAGGAGTTTTGTACCCGATAACCTGAACGTCTCTGAATCACACGGATCGCGCTGGCGGCGCACAAAGTCGCAATTCCATCTGTGCTCCATTTCCAGAGCACAGAAACGTTTTCCTTACTTCCCTCTTTGACTTCCCCGGATGTCCAGACGCCCGGGACGCCTTCGGAGTGCTGCCGCTCCGCTGGGTTACTGGAACAACCATTGCTGCAGAGTACGCAATTTGTTACGTAAAAAAAAAGGACCATAAGGTCCAAAGAGTTAAATCTGAGCAGCGCCGCCTCTGTAGCTGCAGAGCATCGCGCCGCCTCCTGTCCTTGGACCTCGTTTTTTTGTTGTTGGTGGCCCCGCAGAAGTTTACCTTTCTTGTGGAGTTTTTGCGAGCTGTTCTTTGGAGGAAGTTTGTGGCGCGGGCGCCGCGCGCCGTCACATCACAGGCATGAAAGGCATCCGGATTTGAAGATCAGAAGCTTTTGTGTTTGTCGCGGGATGTGGTATTCTCTTTATGTACACAGAACGCCGATTGTGCCGCTACTTTAAATATTGAAAATGATTTGCTATTCATATAATCTCCATTAATACTTCATCGTCTCGCCGACTTTGATATCTGACTGAAGAGACATTATACTGTATACAGCGCATCGGCACCTCTCGCCTATGGACTGATCACACACTGAGCTCTGCTACATCTGTACGTCCAGCACAAGTCCATGTGATTGAGGAGATCTGAGAGTAATGCAGCCAGAAAACTGCCCTTCCCGACCCGCCATGTAACACGGCCTACACAACACCACTGCCGGCTAGGGGACAGCGGAGGGGAGCGACCCGGACCACCCAGTAACAACACAGACCACAGTCAGGGACTCGGAGTGTCATCAACCTGCCCACCAAGTATCAGCGTGTCATTATCCCATCCCAAGTGTCAGCCTGTTATTATCCCGTCCCCCAAGTGTCAGCGTGTCATTATCCCGTCCCCCAAGTATCAGCGTGTCATTATCCTGTCCCCCAAGTATCAGCGCGTGTCATTATCCCATCCCCCAAGTGTCAGCGTGTCTTTATCCTGTCCCCCAAGTATCAGCGTGTCATTATCCCGTCCCCCAAGTATCAGCGTGTCATTATCCCGTCCCCCAAGTATCAGCGTGTCATTATCCCGTCCCCCAAGTATCAGCGTGTCATTATCCCGTCCCCCAAGTATCAGCGTGTCATTATCCTGTCCCCCAAGTATCAGCGTGTCATTATCCCATCCCCCAAGTGTCAGCGTGTCTTTATCCTGTCCCCAAGTATCAGCGTGTCATTATCCCGTCCCCCAAGTATCAGCGTGTCATTATCCCGTCCCCCCAAGTATCAGCGTGTCATTATCCCGTCCCCCCAAGTATCAGCGTGTCATTATCCCGTCCCCCCAAGTATTAGCGTGTCATTATCCCATCCCCCAAGTGTCAGCGTGTCATTATCCCGCTCCCCCGAGTATCAGCGTGTCATTATCCCATCCCCCAAGTATCAGCGTGTCATTATCCCGTCCCCCAAGTATCAGCGTGTCATTATCCCATCCCCAAGTATCAGCGTGTCATTATCCAGTCCCCCCAAGTGTCAGCGTGTCATTTTCCCGCCCCCAAGTATCAGCGTGTCATTATCCCATCCCCCAAGTATCAGCGTGTCATTATCCCGTCCCCCAAGTATCAGCGTGTCATTATCCCGTCCCCCAGGTATCAGCGTGTCATTATCCGTCCCCCAAGTATCAGCGTGTCATTATCCCGTCCCCCCAAGTATCAGCGTGTCATTATCCCGTCCCCCCAAGTATCAGCGTGTCATTATCCCGTCCCCCCAAGTATCAGCGTGTCATTATCCCATCCCCCAAGTGTCAGCGTGTCATTATCCCGTCCCCCAAGTATTAGCGTGTCATTATCCCGTCCCCCAAGTATCAGCGTGTCATTATCCCGTCCCCCAAGTATCAGCGTGTCATTATCCCGTCCCCTCAAGTGTCAGCGTGTCATTATCCCGTCCCCCAAGTGTCAGCGTGTCATTATCCCGTCCTCTCAAGTATCAGTGTGTCATTATCCCGTCCCCCCAAGTATCAGCATGTCATTATCCCGTCCCCCCCAAGTGTCGCCGTGTCATTATCCCGTCCCCCAAGTATCAGCGTGTCATTATCCCGTCCCCCAAGTGTCGACGTGTCATTATCCCGTCCCCCAAGTATCAGCGTGTCATTATCCGTCCCCCAAGTATCAGCGTGTCATTATCCCGTCCCCCAAGTGTCAGCGTGTCATTATCCCGTCCCCCCCCAAGTGTCGCCGTGTCATTATCTCGTCCCCCAAGTATCAGCGTGTCATTATCCCCTCCCCCCAAGTATCAGCGTGTCATTATCCCATCCCCACAAGTGTCAGCGTGTCATTATCCCGTCCCCCAAGTATCAGCGTGTCATTATCCCGTCCCCCAAGTATCAGCGTGTCATTATCCCGTCCTCCAAGTATCAGCATGTCATTATCCCGTCCTCCAAGTATCAGCGTGTCATTATCCCGTCCCCCAAGTATCAGCGTGTTATTATCCTGCCCCCCAAGTATCAGCGTGTCATTATCCCGTCCCCCAAGTATCAGCATGTCATTATCCCGTCCCCAAGTATCAGCGTGTCATTATCCCGTCCCCCAAGTGTCATCGTGTAATTATCCCTTCCCCCAAGTATCAGCGTGTTATTATCCTGCCCCCCAAGTATCAGCGTGTCATTATCCTGTCCCCCAAGTATCAGCGTGTTATTATCCCGTCCCCCCCCCAAGTATCATCGTGTCATTATCCCCCCCCCAAGTATCACCGTGTCATTATCCCGTCCCCCAAGTATCAGCGTGCCATTTTCCTGTCCCCCCAAGTATCAGCCTGTTATTATCCCGTCCCCCAATTGTCAGCGTGTCATTATCCCGTCCCCCAAGTATCAGTGTGTCATTATCGCGTCCCCCAAGTATCAGCGTGTCATTATCCCGTCCCCCAAGTGTCAGCGTTTCATTATCCCGTCCCCCAAGTGTCAGCGTGTCATTATCCCGTCCCCCAAGTATCAGTGTGTCATTATCGCGTCCCCCAAGTATCAGCGTGTCATTATCCCGTCCCCCAAGTGTCAGCGTTTCATTATCCCGTCCCCCAAGTATCAGCGTGTCATTATCCCGTCCCCCAAGTATCAGCGTGTCATTATCCCGTCCCCCAAGTATCAGCGTGTCATTATCCCGTCCCCCCAAGTATCAGCGTGTCATTATCCCGTCCCCCCAAGTATCAGCGTGTCATTATCCCGTCCCCCCAAGTATCAGCGTGTCATTATCCCATCCCCCAAGTGTCAGCGTGTCATTATCCCATCCCCCAAGTATTAGCGTGTCATTATCCCGTCCCCCAAGTATCAGCGTGTCATTATCCCGTCCCCCAAGTATCAGCGTGTCATTATCCCGTCCCCTCAAGTGTCAGCGTGTCATTATCCCGTCCCCCAAGTGTCAGCGTGTCATTATCCCGTCCTCTCAAGTATCAGTGTGTCATTATCCCGTCCCCCCAAGTATCAGCATGTCATTATCCCGTCCCCCCCAAGTGTCGCCGTGTCATTATCCCGTCCCCCAAGTATCAGCGTGTCATTATCCCGTCCCCCAAGTGTCGACGTGTCATTATCCCGTCCCCCAAGTATCAGCGTGTCATTATCCCGTCCCCCAAGTATCAGCGTGTCATTATCCCGTTCCCCAAGTGTCAGCGTGTCATTATCCCGTCCCCCCCAAGTGTCGCCGTGTCATTATCTCGTCCCCCAAGTATCAGCGTGTCATTATCCCCTCCCCCCAAGTATCAGCGTGTCATTATCCCATCCCCCACAAGTGTCAGCGTGTCATTATCCCGTCCCCCAAGTATCAGCGTGTCATTATCCCGTCCTCCAAGTATCAGCATGTCATTATCCCGTCCCCCAAGTATCAGCGTGTCATTATCCCGTCCCCCAAGTATCAGCGTGTTATTATCCTGCCCCCCAAGTATCAGCGTGTCATTATCCCGTCCCCCAAGTATCAGCATGTCATTATCCCGTCCCCCAAGTATCAGCGTGTCATTATCCCGTCCCCCAAGTGTCATCGTGTAATTATCCCTTCCCCCAAGTATCAGCGTGTCATTATCCCGTCCCCCAAGTATCAGCGTGTTATTATCCTGCCCCTCAAGTATCAGCGTGTCATTATCCTGTCCCCCAAGTATCAGCGTGTTATTATCCCGTCCCCCCCCCCCAAGTATCATCGTGTCATTATCCCCCCCCCAAGTATCACCGTGTCATTATCCCGTCCCCCAAGTATCAGCGTGCCATTTTCCTGTCCCCCCAAGTATCAGCCTGTTATTATCCCGTCCCCCAATTGTCAGCGTGTCATTATCCCGTCCCCCAAGTATCAGTGTGTCATTATCGCGTCCCCTAAGTATCAGCGTGTCATTATCCCGTCCCCCAAGTGTCAGCGTTTCATTATCCCGTCCCCCAAGTGTCAGCGTGTCATTATCCCGTCCCCCAATTATCAGCGTGTCATTATCCTGTCCCCCAATTGTCAGCGTGTCATTATCCCGTCCCCCAAGTATCAGCGTGTCATTATCCCGTCCCCCAAGTATCAGCGTGTCATTATCCCGTCCCCCAATTGTCAGCGTGTCATTATCCCGTCCCCCAAGTATCAGCGTGTCATTATCCCGTCCCCCAAGTGTCAGCGTGTCATTATCCCGTCCCCCAATTGTCAGCGTGTCATTATCCCGTCCCCCAAGTATCAGCGTGTCATTATCCCGTCCCCCAAGTATCAGCGTGTCATTATCCCGTCCCTCCAAGTATCAGTGTGTCATTATCCCGTCCCCCAAGTGTCAGCGTGTCATTATCCCGCCCCCCAAGTATCAGCCTTTCATTAACCCGTCCCCCAAGTGTCAGCGTGTCATTATCCCGTCCCCCAAGTATCAGCGTGTTATTATCCCGCCCCCCAAGTATCAGCGTGTCATTATCCTGTCCCCCAAGTATCAGCGTGTTATTATCCCGTCCCCCCCCCCAAGTATCATCGTGTCATTATCCCCCCCCCCCAAGTATCACCGTGTCATTATCCCGTCCCCCAAGTATCAGCGTGCCATTTTCCTGTCCCCCCAAGTATCACCCTGTTATTATCCCGTCCCCCAAGTGTCAGCGTGTCATTATCCCATCCCCCAAGTGTCAGCGTGTCATTATCCCATCCCCCAAGTGTCAGCGTGTCATTATCCCGTCCCCCAAGTATCAGCGTGTCATTATCCCGTCCCCCAAGTATCAGCGTGTCATTATCCCATCCCCCAAGTGTCAGCGTGTCATTATCCCGTCCCCCAAGTGTCAGCGTGTCATTATCCCGTCCCCCAAGTGTCAGCGTGTCATTATCCCGTCCCCCAACTGTCAGCATGTCATTATCCCGTCCCCCAAGTGTCAGTGTGTCATTATCCTGTCCCCCAAGTGTCAGTGTGTCATTATCCCGTCCCCCAAGTGTCAGTGTGTCATTATCCCGTCCCCCAAGTATCAGCGTGTCATTATCCTGTCCCCCAAGTGTCAGTGTGTCATTATCCCGTCCCCCAAGTGTCAGTGTGTCATTATCCTGTCCCCCAAGTGTCAGTGTGTCACTATCCCGTCCCCCAGGTGTCAGTGTGTCATTATCCCGTCCCCCAGGTGTCGTCGTGTCATTATCCCGTCCCCCAAGTATCAGCGTGTCATTATCCTATCCCCCAAGTAACGGCGTGTCATTATCCCGTCCCCCGAAGTATCAGCGTGTCATTATCCTGTCCCCCAAGTGTCAGTGTGTCATTATCCCGTCCCCCAAGTATCAGCGTGTCATTATCCCGTCCCCCAAGTGTCAGCGTGTCATTATCCTGTCCCCCAAGTATCAGCATGTCATTATCCCGTCCCCCAAGTGTCAGCGTGTCATTATCCTGTACCCCAAGTGTCAGCGTCTCATTATCCCATCCCCCCAAGTGTCAGCGTGTCATTATCCTGTCCCCCAAGTATCAGCGTGTCATTATCCCTTCCCCCAAGTATCAGCGTGTCATTATCCCGTCCCCCAAGTGTCAGCGTGTCATTATCCTGTCCCCCAAGTATCAGCGTGTCATTATCCCATCCCCCAAGTGTCAGCGTGTCATTATCCTGTCCCTCGAATATCAGCGTGTCATTATCCCGTCCCCCAAGTATCAGCATGTCATTATCCTGTCCCCCAAGTATCAGTGTGTCATTATCCCGTCCCCCAAATATCAGCGTGTCATTATCCCGTCCCCCAAGTATCAGCGTGTCATTATCCCATCCCCCAAGTGTCAGCGTGTCATTATCCCGTCCCCCAAGTGTCGACGTGTCATTATCCTGTCCCCCAAGTATCAGCGTGTCGTTATCCCGTCCCCCAAGTGTCAGCGTGTCATTATCCCATCCCCCAAGTATCAGCGTGTCATTATCCCGTCCCCCAAGTGTCAGCGTGTCATTCTCCCATCCCCCAAGTGTCAGCGTGTCATTATTCCGTCCCCCAAGTATCAGCCTGTTATTATCCCGTCCCCCAAGTGTCAGCCTGTTATTATCCCGTCCTCCAAGTGTCAGCGTGTCATTATCCCGTCCCCCAAGTATCAGCGTGTCATTATCCCTTCCCCCAAGTATCAGCGTGTCATTATCCCGTCCCCCAAGTATCAGCGTGTCATTATCACTTCCCCCAAGTATCAGCATGTCATTATCCCGTCCCCCAAGTATCAGCGTGTCATTATCCCGTCCCCCAAGAGTCAGCGTGTCATTATCCCGTCCCCCAAGTATCAGCGTGTCATTATCCTGTCCCCAAGCATCAGTGTCATTATCCCGTCCCCCAAGTATCAGCGTGTCATTATCCCGTCCCCCAAGTATCAGCATGTCATTATCCCGTCCCCCAAGTGTCAGCGTGTCATTATCCCGTCCCCCAAGTGTCAGCGTGTCATTATCCCGTCCCCCAAGTATCAGCATGTCATTATCCCGTCCCCCAGGTATCAGCGTGTCATTATCCCATCCCCCAAGTATCAGCGTGTCATTATCCCGTCCCCCAAGTATCAGCGTGTCATTATCCCTTCCCCCAAGTATCAGCGTGTCATTATCCCGTCCTCCAAGTGTCAGCGTGTCATTATCCCGTCCCCCAAGTATCAGCGTGTCATTATCCCGTCCCCCAAGTGTCAGCGTGTCATTATCCCGTCCCCCAAGTGTCAGCGTGTCATTATCCCGTCCCCCAAGTATCAGCATGTCATTATCCCGTCCCCCAAGTGTCAGCGTGTCATTATACCGTCCCCCAAGTGTCAGCGTGTCATTATCCCGTCCCCCAAGTGTCAGCGTGTCATTATCCCGTCCCCCAAGTGTCAGCGTGTCATTATCCCGTCCCCCAAGTGTCAACGTGTCATTATCCCGTCCCCCAAGTTTCAGCGTGTCATTATCCCGTCCCCCAAGTGTCAGCGTGTCATTATCCCGTCCCCCAAGTATCAGCATGTCATTATCCCGTCCCCCAAGTGTCAGCGTGTCATTATCCCGTCCCCCAAGTATCAGCGTGTCATTATCCTGTCCCCAAGCATCAGTGTCATTATCCCGTCCCCCAAGTATCAGCATGTCATTATCCTGTCCCCCAAGTATCAGCGTGTCATTATCCCGTCCCCCAAGTATCAGCATGTCATTATCCCGTCCCCCAAGTGTCAGCGTGTCATTATCCTGTCCCCCAAGTATCAGCGTGTCATTATCCCGTCCCCCAAGTATCAGCGTGTCATTATCCCGTCCCCCAAGTGTCAGCATGTCATTATCCCGTCCCCCAAGTGTCAGCGTCTCATTATCCCGTCCCCCAAGTATCAGCGTGTCATTATCCCGTCCCCCAAGTGTCAGCATGTCATTATCCCGTCCCCCAAGTGTCAGCGTGTCATTATCCCGTCCCCCAAGTATCAGCGTGTCATTATCCCGTCCCCCAAGTGTCAGCGTGTCATTATCCCGTCCCCCAAGTATCAGCATGTCATTATCCCGTCCCCCAAGTGTCAGCGTGTCATTATCCCGTCCCCCAAGTATCAGCGTGTCATTATCCTGTCCCCAAGCATCAGTGTCATTATCCCGTCCCCCAAGTATCAGCGTGTCATTATCCCGTCCCCCAAGTATCAGCATGTCATTATCCCGTCCCTCAAGTGTCAGCGTGTCATTATCCCGTCCCCCAAGTGTCAGCGTGTCATTATCCTGTCCCCCAAGTATCAGCGTGTCATTATCCTGTCCCCCAAGTATCAGCGTGTCATTATCCCGTCCCCCAAGTATCAGCGTGTCATTATCCCGTCCCCCAAGTGTCAGCATGTCATTATCCCGTCCCCCAAGTATCAGCGTGTCATTATCCCGTCCCCCAAGTGTCAGCGTGTCATTATCCCGCCCCCCAAGTATCAGCGTGTCATTATCCCATCCCCAAGTGTCAGCGTGTCATCATCCCGTCCCCCAAGTGTCAGCGTGTCATTATTCCGTCCCCCAAGTATCAGCGTGTCATTTTCTGCCCTCGGTGTTGGGGGGCCGTGTCCTGGACCAAGATACATTTCTATGCAGCTTCTCTCGCTCTTAGATGAGGAGCATCTTCAGTGCGTGGGGCAGATATTATATGGACGGGATTATCTCCTTCGGCGGGAGCACAATGAGCTGCGCCTTCCACTTACTGGAATCCATATTTCTCCAAGACAGAGAGAAATAAAACCCACGCGGCCGCGCTAATTGTTAATTCTTCTATGATGTCTCTTTCCGGAATCGTATCATTTCCCCCAGAGGAGGTCAGGATCCTCGGCGGAGATTTATATAACATGTGGCCGGAGGGAGCAGGACGTCCCCTCGCTGCCGGGGGACAAACGGACGCTTATATGTACTATGGAGGCAGGACAGAGCCCTATTGGGGTGCAGGAGGCGATCTGGGTGTAAAGGACATCTTGCGGTTTCCCCTGCGCCGTGCATTCATAATATTGCCGGAAGACATTTGAGAATTGTTCAGATCTGGCACCATTTTCCTGGCATGGGTTATGGCTGTCCCGCTGGGCCATGGTGGGTCCTGCGTGGGGGATACTTAAAGGATGGAAGTGATTAGAGTCCTCCTCTGCGGGGTGTTTGTTCACCCAGCAGGACAGTGGACTCTGATGATACAAGTTTGATGCCCGCGGGCACATTCTGTGGTTCTCCGCCCTGTCACTCCTATGAAGTACGTTTTTAGTGTTCGCCCTGTATGTAGCGACCGGGGAAGAGTGAGCACTAATGAGCTGGTCGGGCCACAGACATCTGCTTTTCAGCAAGGCCGTGTCCCGGTAGCGCAGCGCGGTCCCGCTCGTCTCCCGCTCTCCATCCTTCACAGATGTAGGGGATATTTTTAAGTTGCAGCATCTGTGTCCCTGGCACACACCACTGGCAGAAGCCTCAGTGTGCCTCTGGCGCCGTCACATGGCTCAGCCGCCGCGTCTGCCAGTTGCTATTTATCTTACCTTTCATTCTTGACTTTGCTCATTTTTACGTTGTAACTGAAATGCCCTCAACGTCTCGTCGGGAGGAACCTGCGCCATTCCACATCCATCTTTTCAGGGGCCGCTAATTAGGAGCAATATGTTGATCAGCCGCAGCTATGTTAATTAATTACAGCGAGGGGGGACGGGGGGATATATAATTTTTTACACAATTTTATTTTTTGCAGAAATGAAACCAAAGTGAAGTGTGATCGGCCTCGCAGTCACCTCTTTGTGTTCCGTCGTCTCAACCCAATTACTCATTGTTCCTCGCGCTGAATATGCGGCTGCATAAATAAAGTATCACAGATTTGCATATTTTATTTAGTGCCGTGGCAAATAATGTTTCTTAACTAGGTCTCCACAGACTCTTCATTTTTACTTGAGAGAGGAAAAAAATCCCCCAGAGCTGTCGTTTTAGGACATTTTCACCAAAGGAAGCAGAACACAAATCTGAATCCAGAGCAGGAAAGTGATGTGAGGGGGTTTCATGTGGCTGCTCCCGACTACCGGCAGGGACCCCTCACACGGACAGGAAGGTGGCGATCACGGATTGTAATAAACGGCCTCACAGAAATCAGCCTCAAACATATTTTTTTCAGAATTGGGGTAATTTTTTTGTCTTTTTGATGTCACAATCTGCATTTAGAAAAATCCTAAATTTCTGCAGTTTCACACACTGACCACTAGGCCTAATCATAGTCAGACACTTCCTGTTTTGTCATCTCATTATCATCACAGGCAGGATTACACTGAGAGGAGACACCTATATATAGATAACAGCGGACCCACCATTCACAACAGTCACAGCTCACCTCCTCCCCTCCCTGTACACACAGGATTACACTGACAGGAGACACCTATATATAGATAACACAGCACCACCATTCACAATAGTCACAGCTCACCTCCTCCCCCTCCCTGTACAGGCAGGATTACACTGAGAGGAGACACCTATATATGGCCGCCTGCACACGGACGGAAATCCCGCGGCGGGATTTCCGCCGCTCAAAGCCTGCATAGGGGTGCATTACAATACGCACTCCTATGCAGACGGCCGCGGTTTGGCCGCGCGAAATGTCGCGCGGCAAACAAACCGCGACATGTCCTATTTTTGTGCGGGGCTCGCAGAGCCTCGCACAGAAACGTCACTCACCCGGCCGCCGGCTCCGGTCTACGCATGCGCCGGCTGCCCGGCAGCCGGCACATGAAAGAGCCGGGGCCGCTGGGCGCGGGTGAGTACGCGCTCGTCTCTGCAGGCTCTCGGGTCGGGTCCCGCGGCGAGAATTCTCGCCGCCGGATCCGACCCGCTCGTCTGCAGGCGGCCTATAGATAACACAGCACCACCATTCACAATAGTCACAGCTCACCTCCTTCCCTCCCTGTACAGACAGGATTACACTGACAGGAGACACCTATATCTAGATAACACAGCACCACCTTTCACAATAGTCATAGCACACCTCCTCCCCTCCCTATACAGACAGGATTACACTGAGAGGAGACACCTATATATAGATAACACAGGAGCCACCATTCGCAATAGTCACAGCTTACCTCCTCCCCTCCCTGCACAGACAGGATTACACTGAGAGGAGACACCTATATATATAGATAACACAGGACCCACCATTCACAATAGTCACAGCTCACCTCCTCCCCTCCCTGTACAGACAGGATTACACTGAGAGGAGACACCTATATATAGATAACACAGAAGCCACCATTTACAGTAGTCATAGCTCACCTCCTCCCCTCCCTGTACAGACAGGATTACACTGAGAGGAGACACCTATATATAGATAACACAGGGTCCACCATTCACAATAGTCACAGCTCACCTCCTCCCCTCCCTGTACAGACAGGATTACACTGAGAGGAGACACCTATATATAGATAACACAGGACCCACCATTTACAGTAGTCATAGCTCACCTCCTCCCCTCCCTGTACAGACAGGATTACACTGAGAGGAGACACCTATATATAGATAACACAGGGTCCACCATTCACAATAGTCACAGCTCACCTCCTCCCCTCCCTGTACAGACAGGATTACACTGAGAGGAGACACCTATATATAGATAACACAGGGTCCACCATTCACAATAGTCACAGCTCACCTCCTCCCCTCCCTGTACAGACAGGATTACACTGACAGGAGACACCTATATCTAGATAACACAGCACCACCATTCACAATAGTCATAGCACACCTCCTCCCCTCCCTATACAGACAGGATTACACTGAGAGGAGACACCTATATATAGATAACACAGGAGCCACCATTCACAATAGTCACAGCTCACCTCCTCCCCTCCCTGCACAGACAGGATTACACTGAGAGGAGACACCTATATATATAGATAACACAGGACCCACCATTCACAATAGTCACAGCTCACCTCCTCCCCTCCCTGTACAGACAGGATTACACTGAGAGGAGACACCTATATATAGATAACACAGGGTCCACCATTCACAATAGTCACAGCTCACCTCCCATTTTACACCTTCCGTCCCTTTACTTAATTGGAAAACCCCTTTTAATATCCGCATTACTCACATTTGACCTGCTGCACCACGTGGATGTTAATTATTGTAAAAACCGCACCAATTTGTGAGGATAAGTAGCACGTGGGCCTTTACTTCAGCCTCTGCACGCATGGACTCTCAGGCCAGAAGAGATCTGCATTCAGCTCCCAGAGGATTGTCTAGACTGGACACAATAGTAACAAACCCTCAGCTGTGAGCAGTATTAGGGCTCTACTGGTATTGCAACGTCCTGTTGGAAATAAGGATCTTTCCATTCATTGATCTTAAAAGTGGGGGGGGGGGGGGAGGGGTGAAAGGGCAAAGAAAGTTTAAAAAAATTGCTGAAGTCTGACAGTGACGGCAGAAGTTTTGCTCTGTGAGGGTCCAAGTGCTGAGACCCCCGCTGATCGCTGAAACAAAGGGCTGTGACCCGTCTATGGGCTGGCCTATAACAGCTGATCACCGGGCTCGGCTCAAGGCTTCTGCCATCGCATCACCAAAGTTGCTGAAGTGTCGCTACTATGCGTCAGATTTTTCTGGAGGTGCGGGCCCCGCTTTACACTGGAAGCTCCTATGAGGGGAAGGCGTCAATGACCTCACATAACCCCTGTATGAGGAGTCCGCGGATACTGACGGCCCTCGTGGACACCTGTTTGGGCGCAGCGGGAGATCTTCTATGTCAGTTCTGTATCAGTAATCTGATGTGTAAGAGGAAGTCCTCTGACCACAATGTGTAGAAATAGCCGCGGCCAGAAAGGCGCTGGAGACTCATCTGCCATTTGTTTTACAGCAGATCTATGCAGCGCAGCTCGCCAGCATGCAGGTATCTCCGGGAGCCAAGATGCCGTCCACACCTCAACCGCCAAACTCTACTGGAGCCCTGTCCCCCACTGCCCTGAAGAGTGAGAAGAGAGGGACCAGCCCCATCACACATATCAAGGTAACAGAACCTGACGGCCATGCCTGTATTGTATAATCACTTCCAGTCTGGAGACAGTGGCACTACTCTGGTGAAGGCTGTGCATGGCTTACACTCTGGTGTCGGCTGTGCGGTGGCCTCTACTCTGGTGTCGGCTGTGCGGAGGCCTCTACTCTGGTGTCGACTATGCGGAGGCCTCTACTCTGGTGTCAGCTGTGCGGTGGCCTCCACTCTGGTATTGGCTGTGTGGTGGCCTTTACTCTGGTATCAGCTGTGCGGTGGCCTCCACTCTGGTGACGAATGTGTGGCGGCCTCTACTCTGGTGACGGCTCTGCTGTGGCCTTTATTCTGGGGACAGTGGTGTGGTAGCCTTTTTTCTGGGACTGCACGTTGGCCTTTATTCTGTTGCCACTGTGCGGTGGCCTCTACTCTGGGGACGGCTGTGCGGTGGCCTCTACTCTGGGGACGGCTGTACGGTGGCCTCTACTCTGGGGACGGCTGTACGGTGGCCTCTACTCTGGTGACGGCTGTGCGGTGGCCTCTATTCTTGGGACGGCTTTGCAGTGGCCTGTACTCTGGTGAGGGCTGTGCGGTGGCCTCTATTCTGGGGACGGCTGAGCGGTGGCCTTTATTCTGGGGATGGCTGTGCGGTGGCCTCTATTCTGGGGACGGCTGTGCGGTGGCCTCTATTCTGGGGACGGCTGAGCGGTGGCCTCTATTCTGGGGACGGCTGTGCGGTGGCCTCTATTCTGGGGACGGCTGTGCGGCGGCCTCTATTTTGTGGACGGCTGTGCCGTTGCCTCTATTCTAGTGATGGCTGTGCTGTGGCCTCTATTCTGGGGACGGCTGTGCGGTGGCCTCTATTCTGGGGACGGCTGTGCAGTGGCCTCTATTCTAGGGACGGCTGTGCAGTGGCCTCTATTCTGGGGACGGCTGTGCGGTGGCCTCTATTCTGGGGACGGCTGTGCGGTGGCCTCTATTCTGGGGACGGCTATGCGGTGGCCTCTATTCTGGTGACGGCTGTGCAGTGTCCTCTATTTTAGTGACGGCTGTGCGGTGGCCTCTATTCTGGGGACGGCTGTGCCATGGCCTCTATTCTGGGGACGGCTGTGCGGTGGCCTTTATTATGAGACTGTGTGGTGGCCTTTATTATGGTGATGGCTGTGCAGTAGCCTCCATTCTGGGGACGGCTGTGCGGTGGCCTCCATTCTGGGGACGGCTGTGCGGTGGCCTCCATTCTGGGGACGGCTGTGCGGTGGCCTCCATTCTGGGGACGGCTGTGCGGTGGCCTCCATTCTGGGGACGGCTGTGCGGTGGCCTCTATTCTGTGGACGGCTGTGTCGTGGCCTCTATTCTGTGGACGGCTGTGCGGTGGCCTCTATTCTGTGGACGGCTGTGCGGTGGCCTCTATTTTGGGGACGGCTGTGCGGTGGCCTCTATTCTGGGGACGTCCGTGCTGTGGCCTCTATTCTGCTGATGGCTGTGCGGTGGCCTCTATTCTGTGGACGGCTGTGCGGTGGCCTCTATTCTGCTGATGGCTGTGCGGTGGCCTCTATTCTGGGGACGGCTGTGCGGTGGCCCCTATTCTGGGGACGGCTGTGCGGTGGCCTCTATTCTGGGGACGGCTGTGCGGTGGCCTCTATTCTGGGGACGGCTGTGCGGTGGCCTCTATTCTGGGGATGGCTGTGCGGTGGCCTCTATTCTGGGGACGGCTGTGCGGTGGCCTCTATTCTGGGGACGGCTGTGCGGTGGCCTCTATTCTGGGGACGGCTGTGCGGTGGCCTCTATTCTGGGGACGGCTCTGCGGTGGCCTCTATTCTGGGGACGGCTGTGCGGTGGCCTTTATTCTGGTGACGGCTGTGCGGTGGCCTTTATTCTGGTGACGGCTGTGCGGTGGCCTTTATTCTGGGGACGGCTGTGCGGTGGCCTTTATTCTGGGGACGGCTGTGCGGTGGCCTCTATTCTGGGGACGGCTGTGCGGTGGCCTTTATTCTGGTGACGGCTGTGCGGTGGCCTTTATTCTGGTGACGGCTGTGCGGTGGCCTTTATTCTGGGGACGGCTGTGCGGTGGCCTTTATTCTGGGGACGGCTGTGCGGTGGCCTTTATTCTGGGGACGGCTGTGCGGTGGCCTTTATTCTGGGGACGGCTGTGCGGTGGCCTCTATTCTGGGGACGGCTGTGCGGTGGCCTTTATTCTGGTGACGGCTGTGCGGTGGCCTTTATTCTGGTGACGGCTCTGCGGTGGCCTCTATTCTGGGGACGGCTCTGCGGTGGCCTCTATTCTGGGGACGGCTGTGCGGTGGCCTCTATTCTGGGGACGGCTGTGCGGTGGCCTTTATTCTGGTGACGGCTGTGCGGTGGCCTCTACTCTGGTGACTGATGTGGTCTCTCGGTTCTGACGCAGAAGTGATACTGTTACTTTCTATTTCCTTGAGCGCTGCTGCTTCTGTAATCCTGCGGATGTTACATTGTATCTGCTGACTTAGATACGTGATGATACATTGTATCTGCTGACTTAGATCCAGGCAGTGTCCGTGATACCACCCTCATCAGGATAATAAACATCACACTATCACACCCAACCTGGGGAAGCAGATGGAGACTACATAAAAGAGCTCCAGAACCCCCCTCAGGTGGCGCCCTCTGCACCCGTTAGACCCCCCAACCATGTTTGTAGCTGTGGCCCCTCATATCCCGCAGCGGCACCTACACAAAATCTGCATCCACTTAGAAAAGACATTAAAATATTAAGAAAATAAATCAACTTTAATCGCTTTATTAAAGAAAACCAGTTGCCATGGAGACGGATGGTAACAAAAGGTGTCCCAGACACTCTCCTCCGGACGGCGAAGTCTCCAGACGATGCTGCAATATAAGAAACGCTCAAGCGGCCACAGAGACCGGTTATTGACAAGCTGACAGTCCTAGAAAACACAAAAGTGGAGTCCGCCCAAAGTGGGGTTGTGTTTGTAACGCCGCCCGGGGCAGCAGACGTTATTGTAGTGGTCCTTGGAGCCTCATAACCTCAGCGGCCGTAGCCCAACAGCGCGATGTGGGGGCCGCGGGCGGCGAGTTATCAAGAGTAGAGAACGGAATGGAAATGGAAAGGTTCTGCAACTTCTGTTTTAATTCTGCACCACTTTCAAGATGGCTGCTTGCTGTCAGTGAATGACTCCATTCTTGTTTAAAGCTAGAGCCTGACACCCTGTACAATATCTCTTGCCACTGAGGGTTTGTTACTATGTATCAGTGCTGGTAAGAGCTTTTTACTGGAGTCTAGGACAAATGTAACAGACGCTTCCCATTCATTGATAGCAAGCAGAGATCTTGTGAGGAGCGGAGACATGATGTACAGAAGGTTTCCTGACTCAGAGATGGTAGGTTGCGGTTCAAGTTTCCACGGATCCACCACCACCGTTTCACCAGTAAGGCTCCATTCAGACCTGCCGATTATTGTTTGAACGCGCAAACGGCGTCTGAGTTCGTGCCGCGTGTTCATGTCAGCAAATACACCGCTGAACAGCCGACTGCCATGTTTATCTCCGCTGGTCGTCGCTCCGCCGGAGGAGGTTTGCACTGTCCATCCGTCATGGCGGTTCTGAGTGGGGTTCCTAGTTGTCGTATGGTGTGCGGATCCAGTGCCGGCGCCGTGTGTTTGTGGCGGATCACACAGTGTCACATCAATATAAGGGAAACGTATTGTTGCTTTCCACAAAGAAAACATGGCAGCTCCAGAAACAGACGGCCATCTGCCGGGACATGTGCGCAAATAAATAAAACATCATCTACTCTGCCAGATCCAACATATCTATCTACTACTCTTATCTAAGGGTAGCCTAGAGGGAAAAGACGGAATCGCCGGCGGCCAGAAGCAGACGGAACCTCACTTGGTTCAGATTCTCATCGTAGCACACCGCCAACACCTCTGTCCAGAAACCCCAGATACTAGTGACCACTCAAAGGGCCTCTCAACCTAAAGTCCAATAGTCATCAGAGCCGACACCTTATACTACAGTGACATCATCGATTACTGCTGACAACCAGCCTGCACATCATGTCTGAGAGGTAGTCACAGCCCCGCCCCCTGCTGATGACATCACTGGTATAATGACACGTGATCAGACATGAGATCCAACACATTATACTACAGTGACATCATCTATTACTGCTGCATCATGTTTGAGTGGTAGTCACAGCCCCGCCCCCTGCTGATGATATCACTGGTATAATGAGGTAGTCACAGCCCCACCCCCTGCTGATGATATCACTGGTATAATGAGGTAGTCATATCCCCGCCCGCTGATGATGTCACTGCTATAATGAGGTAGTCACAGCCCCACCCCCTGCTGATGACATCACTTGTATAATGAGGTAGTCAGCCCCGCCCACTGATGATGTCACTGGTGTAATGACATGTGATCTACGCACCTAATACTACAGTAACATCATCTGTCACTGTGAATGTAGTCCTGGGGACTCTTCATGTGATTACATAAACTCCGGCCCTGCGTCGTGCGCTGCGCTCTCCTCCTGCACTTGGTGACATCACAACGACTACTCAGGTATTCCTCACCATTACAGACCGAATGTCATCCGTGTGCGTCCCGCTGAAAGGCAGGTGGAGCTCCTCCAGTGAGGGTCCGCTGAAGGAACAAACAGCAGGGTGTTTTGGGTGGTTCTATCTGGTATGATGGAAGGAGGAGCGTGCGTCAAAATTCCAGCTGCCGCCAAATCAGTAACTGTGCTGACCGGGGGCTTCATGAGCAACTTCACGGGGCGTAGAGAGAGCGCTGTTCATGAAGAGCTGATCACATGATGGCGAGGTGCACCTTCATTCACCAAAACGCATATATTTACACGGCGCATGACAGAAATCTGCCCTGTTGCACCTTCCTTCTACTGTCTGTGTCAGTCTTCACTATATTTCTGCCATTCTCTTCATGAATCAAAAACCTCAGGATGGGCAGAACTAGAACTCCCTCCTGAATAGTGGCGTCCATGCTATATAATATGCCATGAATATCTGCGCTTGGGGGTCATTAGTCACCCAGATAGCGGGGTCTTGTTGCTTCATTGCTATTCCTACGCCACATCGGACCCCGGCTCCAGGCGGCAGTGATTCAGGGCCGATGCTAAACCTGCCGGCAGACTTCCCAGGTCTGTGTAGGTAGCGGTGGGCCGCGGCCGGCTGCCTCGGAGTGGGCACGGGTTAATTACTCCGGCTTCCCTGAGGAAATGAACTTTTCCAGATCCTGTAATTAGTCCCAGGCTGGATACATTGTTGGTCTTTGTCGGGATTGACCCTTTCATGGCTGGAGCCGGGGATGATGGAGGACTACTGAAGGCATTTCCAGGGAGAAGCTGCCGCTCTGCGGTATAAACTGGCGCGACTCAACGGGAGGTTAAATAATTCTTTGTAAATGCCCGGGGTTAATTTAGATCTTAGAAAACACATTAAGACACAAACTGTAACGTGCCGTAATTCAGGTTTTAATTTGGCACAAAGAAAGTAGCAGCGAGCGTGTTGATGTAAATATAAGGCTAACGCGCGGGAATTAATGAGGCCTCCTTAGGTGGCTTCTTGGAGGGCGCCGATAATTAGCTGCCTTTGTCATTTCAGCGGGAGCCGGTGGCATTGTCAGCGACGGCGTTGTCTTCAGTGCTAATGTGCCCCATTTATCTGCCTCTAATCATTGTTTATGTGACATTCCCGCAGGATGAAGCGGCGCAGCCCCTGAATTTATCAGCGCGCCCGAAGACCGCGGAGCCCGTAAAGTCTCCGACGTCCCCGACGCAGAACCTCTTCCCGTCCAGTAAGACCAGCCCTGTGAGTCTGTCCAACAAGAGCGGCATCCCCAGCCCCATCAGCGGAGCCCTGGGCAGAGGATCCTCCTTGGGTAAGACTCCTGAAGGGCTCATGGACATGTCACCCCCTTCAGTTACATTCACACACCTGGGTTTTCGCTGCTAATCAATGAGCCTTCTTGTGGTTTTTCTTTCTTGCGTGCAAAAATATGCTGGGTATTTACGTGCGCAAAAAACCACCGAGGGGCCAAAATATGCAGTGAATAGGCGCTTGTTGGTCCGTGGCATATGCTGCGTACTCACAGACATAAGTATGCGTCTGCCCGTGTGGGCGCCGGCCTCCTTCACAGGAGCGTGGTAAGGACAGATGAAGCCCCATGG
The DNA here is from genome assembly GCA_035609135.1 of Eleutherodactylus coqui. Lineage (NCBI taxonomy): Eukaryota > Metazoa > Chordata > Amphibia > Anura > Eleutherodactylidae > Eleutherodactylus > Eleutherodactylus coqui. The sequence goes on from CM069415.1 coordinate 147,475,672, forward strand.
AATGGCTTTGGAGTTCACGCCCGTAAAATAGTCCATTGAGGTCGGTGTAAATACTGGCGACACGAGCGGCTTCACTGCGGATTCTTGAGATCAGTGAGCCTTCTGCCATAATTTCTTGCATACGTGAAAAATGCAAAGTACTGCAAATGCACAAAAAAAACCCCAATCCGTGGAGAATTCACACATCTACACAGTGAGGGAAACGGTATACGCCCGTGTGAATGAGCCTTTAGTGGCAGAACCGGCAGTACGTAATGACCGTCACCCAGCATAATGGTCAGGAGTCTGGGAAAGCTGGGTGATCCTGCTGGTCCCGGCAGCAGATGAAAGACGTTTGGCGAGGAGGGTTCAGTGCTACACGGACGTTTACGTGGTATTCACTAGTCGCCGTCCGGCTAATGGTGTACAGGATCCTGTGGGCATCACAACCGAGTCACCAAAAGAGGTGTGAACAGCAGCCTGCAGAGGTGAGGAGCGCCCCCTCACACACGGACCATTTGAGGGTGGCTGCTGCTTGGTTTACGCAGCCTGATCGTCAGACCAAACGGTTGCATCTTTTCGGCAAACAAAATAATCATTGTTGTTGTCAGCGCTTCACACCATGTCCACGGGGGCCAGCGGCAGTAGGGGCGACAAAGACAGGTATGAGGGCTCCTCCTTCCCCGTCCCTTGTGAATCAGCCAGATGAGAGCGGGTTTTCAGTGATGCCCAGACTATGCCACCCCTGGGCATCTCATGGTCGACAGCTTCTACCACACAGCTGCCAATCCCTACACATAGCGAGGCGCCGCTAGAGATGCACGGGACGTTCACCCTCCGGCAGCAGCGTCACTGTCTGTCGCCGCGCTCGCGTTTACAAGGGAAGATGCGCTGCGGACGTCAATGATTTATCGGAGCCGCACGATTCCATGTGATCCCTCCGATGAACAGGCATGCTGGTCAGGTGATCAGCGGCAACTTCACGCTGCTGATGGACCAAGTCAACCATGATTCTCACAAGCATTCCTGTCCCACCGTCGGCCATTGAGTGTGGTCTATGGACGTGTCATGGCTGCGCGCTTCCGTTTTCCTGTTCGCTGCTTTAATTGTTTCCTTTCTCTTCAACTGATTTCTATGAGAAAAAATGATCAACGAATGGCCTGTAAGCCGGCGGCGCGGTCGCGGGGCGCTGTCCCTGAGACCAGGACCACCGTAAAACTGGGGGGTTTAGTGCGGCGGCGTCCTGCTCCATTACCCCACGGGGATATGTCGATGGGCCCATCACTATCGGAGGGGGGCCGTGGTGTGACCTTCAGGTTATTGAGGTCACGGAGAGCGACCATCGCAGCGGGCGATTGATAAGCACACATCATTTTATGCAGAAACACGGCGATAACTAAAGTCTCTATTTCTAATTCCTCTTGCGGCCGTCAGACTGACTCACTTCCCGCTCTGCACCAAAACAGGGCGGCCTCACAGATCGGTGCCGCAGGGTCACGCAGGTGACGGGTCGCAATCCGCTACATTCAGGGATCGAACTGACCTAGTAACTGGAGAAGCTCCCGATGACATCGGCGCACGTCATCATCAGGTCACATGACTGCGCCGCTATACGATGAATGACAACCTACGTGACACATTGTGACGGAGGGGAACTCTGCTGCTGTGGAAAGAGGCTGTATGATGACGAGGGCCACATTCTGACCCCTGCTGTGCTTCCCCTCCATAGATATCCTCTCCAGTCTTAACTCTCCCTCCCTCTTCGGAGACCAAGACACGGTGATGAAAGCCATACAGGAGGCGCGTAAGATGCGAGAGCAGATCCAGCGGGAGCAGCACCAGCCCCACAGCCTGGACAGCAAGCTGGCGCTCAACAACTGCAGAGGAGACAAGGTAACCCGTGCCGCCTTCGTCCTCCAGGGGGCGCTGTCAGTGTTCCTCCCTTGCTTCCCTAGTGGGGCCAATGTTAGTGAGTGGAGGGGGCACTGAGACCGCCTTCTTCTTGATAACATTCAGATAGAAGACAAGAAGGTGCAGAATAATGTAAGACGTGATGAGCCCCGAGCGTCTCAGGGATCCCCCCTACTGATGGGATATCCATTACTGAGATCTATGGTCTGCACCTATATAGAGGGGGGCTCACCAGTGTCTGTCCGGACCGCAGCCGATGCGTCGCCTCGCATCCTCTCAGCTTCGGGCGGCATAAAAGGACCTAAGAGCTCATCAGCTGTAATCTATATGGAAGCCCCCTCGCCCCTATGCTGAGGTCATAGCACAGCGGTCAACAGGTGACATATAGACAACCCCTGTATTAATTGAGGTTACAACTATCTAACCTCCAGAGACGACATAGATGTGATATCAGCCGCTCCTCTTTTAACGCTCCAGTACTGATATAACCGCCAGAGACATCATATATGTCATATTAGCGGATCTTCTTATAACGCTCCGGTACTGATATAACCTCCAGACATCATATATATAAACTCCAGAGACATTATATATGTGATATCAGCCGCTCCTCTAATAACGCTCCAGTTCCGATGTAACCTCCAGAGATATAATGCATGTGATATCAGCTGCTCCTCTTATAACGCTCTAGTACTGATATAACCTCCAGAAACATCATATATGTGATATCAGCCGCTCTTCTAATAACGCTTCAGTACTGATATAACCTCCAGAGACGACATATAGTTGATATCAGCCGCTCTTCTAATAACGCTTCAGTACTGATATAACCTCCAGAGACATTATATATGTGATATCAGCCCCTCCTCTTATAACGCTCGAGTACTGATATAACCTCCAGAGATGACATATATGTGATATCAGCCACCCCTCTTATAACACTCCAGTACTGATATAACCTCCAGACATCATATATGTGACTGATATAAGCCGCTCCTTTAATAACGCTTCAGTACTGATATAAACTCCAGAGACATCATATATGTGATATCAGCCGCTGCTCTTATAACACTCCAGTACTGATATAACCCCCAGAGACATCATATATGTGACTGATATAAGCCGCTCCTCTAATAACGCTTCAGAATTGATATAACTCACAGAGACCTCATATATGTGATATTAGCCCCTCCTCTTATAACACTCCAGTACTGATATAACCCCCAGAGACGACATATAGGTGATATCAGCCGCTCTTCTAATAACGCTCCAGTTCCTATATAACCTCCAGAGATATAATGCATGTAATATCAGCCGCTCCTCTTATAACGCTCCAGTACTGATATAACCTCCAGAGACATCATATATATGTGATATCAGCCACTCCTCTTATAACGCTCCAGTACTGATATACCTTCCAGAGACATCATATATGTGATATCAGCCGCTCTTCTAATAACCCTTCAGTACTAATATAACCTCCAGAGATATCATATATGTGATATCACCCACCCCTCTTATAACAGTCTAGTACTGATATAACCTCCAGACATCATATATGTGATGTCAGCCGCTCCTTTTATAACGCTCCAGTACTGATATAACCTCCAGAAACATCATATATGTGATATCAGCTGCTCCTCTTATAACGCTCCAGTACTGATATAACCTCCAGAGACATAATGTATGTGATATCAGTCGCTCCTCTTATAATGCTCCAGTACTGATATAACCTCCAGAGACGTCATATATGTGATATTAACCCCTCCTCCTATAACACTCCAGTACTGATATAACCTCCAGAGATATCAGTACTGGAGTGTTGATATAACCTCCTCATATATTTGATATCAGCCGCTCTTCTTATAACGCTCCAGTACTGATATAACCTCTACAGACATCATACATGTGATATCAGCCGCTCCTTTTATAACGCTCCAGTACTGATATAACCTCCAGAGACATCATATATATGTGATATCAGCCACTCCTCTTATAACGCTCCAGTACTGATATAACCTCCAGAGACATCATATATTTCATATCAGCCCTTCTCTTATAATGCTCCAGTAGTGATATAACCTCCAGAGACATCATATATTTGATATCAGCCCCTCCTCTTATAACGCTGTAGTACTGATATAACCTCCAGAGACATCATATATGTGATATCAGCCCCTCCTCCTATAACGCTCCAGTACTGATATAACCTCTAGACCACATATATGCAATATCAGCCACTCCTATAACACTCCAGTACTGATATAACCTCTAGAGACATCATACATGTGATATCAGCCGCTGCTCTTATAACGCTCCAGTACTGATATAACCTCTAAAGACATCATATATGTGATATCAGCTCCTCTTATAACGCTCCAGTAGTGATATAACCTCCAGAGACATCATATATGTGATATCAGCCCCTCCTCTTATAACGCTCCAGTAGTGATATAACCTCCAGAGACATCATATATTTGGTATCAGCCCTTCTCTTATAATGCTCCAGTAGTGATATAACCTCCAGAGACATCATATATGTGATATCAGCCCCTCCTCTTATAACGCTCCAGTACTGATATAACCTCCAGAGACATCATATATGTGATATCAGCCAATCCTCTTATAAATCTCCAGTACTGATATAACCCCCAGAGACATCATATATGTGATATCAGCCCCTCCTCCTATAACGCTGCAGTACTGATATAACCTCCAGAGACATCATATATGTGATATCAGCCGCTCCTCTTATAACGCTGCAGTACTGATATAACCTCCAGAGACATCATATATGTGATATCAGCCGCTCCTCTTATAATGCTCCAGTAGTGATATAACCTCCAGAGACATTATATATTTGATATCAGCCCCTCCTCTTATAACGCTGTAGTACTGATATAACCTCCAGAGACATCATATATGTGATATCAGCCCCTCCTCCTATAACGCTCCAGTACTGATATAACCTCCAGAGACATCATATATGTGATATGAGCCGCTCCTCTTATAACGCTCCAGTACTGATATAACCTCCAGAGACATCATATATGTGATATCAGCCGCTCCTCTTATAACGCTCCAGTACTGATATAACCTCCAGAGACATCATATATTTGATATCAGCCCTTCTCTTATAATGCTCCAGTAGTGATATAACCTCCAGAGACATTATATATTTGATATCAGCCCCTCCTCTTATAACGCTGTAGTACTGATATAACCTCCAGAGACATCATATGTGTGATATCAGCCGATCCTCTTATAAATCTCCAGTACTGATATAACCCCCAGAGACATTATATATATGATATCAGCCCCTACTCCTATAACGTTCCAGTACTGATATAACCCCCAGAGACATCATATATGTGATATCAGCCACTCCTCTTATAACACTCCAGTACTGATACAACCTCCAGAGACATCATATATGTGATTTCAGCCCCTCCTCTTATAACGCTGCCCTAGTGATATAACCTCCAGAGACATCATATATGTGATATCAGCCAAACCTCTTATAACGCTCCAGTACTGATATAACCTCCAGAGACATCATATATGTGATGTCAGCCGCTCCTCTTATAACGCTCCAGTACTGATATAACCTCCAGACATCATATATTTGATATCAGCCCCTCCTCTTATAACGCTCCAGTACTGATATAACCCCCAGAGACATCATATATGTGATATCAGCCGCTCCTCTTATAACGCTCCAGTACTGATATAACCCCCAGAGACATCATATATTTGATATCAGCCCCTCCTCTTATAACGCTCCAGTACTGATATAACCTCCAGACATCATATATTTGATATCAGGCCCTCCTCTTATAACGCTCCAGTACTGATATAACCCCCAGAGACATCATATATGTGATATCAACCGCTCCTCTTATAACGCTCCAGTACTGATATAACCCCCAGAGACATCATATATTTGATATCAGCCCCTCCTCTTATAACGCTCCAGTACTGATATAACCTCCAGACATCATATATTTGATATCAGGCCCTCCTCTTATAACGCTCCAGTACTGATATAACCCCCAGAGACATCATATATGTGATATCAACCACTCCAGGACTGATATAAGCAGCAGAATAGTGAGTGTAGCTCTGGAGGATAATGCAGGATGTAGCTTGTCACACAGCTGTTCCTGGTACAGGGTATGTACAATCTGTATTTCGTTGATGTTTCTCCCTCCTGCCATGTCGCCTGCAGTCTCTCCCAGAGGTGGTTACCTGGCAGTATGTCCGTGTAGAGCAGCGCTCGCTGTCGGGTTGGGAGGCTCACATTATGGCGCAGCGGACATGTCTGCTCAGGGGGCATCTTTCTGGTGTGTCTTCTCTAAAGCCCCCTCCACCGTTTGCTATGTTTCAGATGCTGCTAGATGCCATCTCAGGAAGGATTTGCATTAGGAGTGCCCACGCAGTGAGTCTCGTTGATCTCTTCTTCATGTCTCTCATGTGTTTCCGGCTTGTGGAGCTGACGCTCTAAGCTGCCATGTTTGATGCCTGGGTGCTTCCCGCCCACCACAAATTTCATGATGTTCAGTGTGGAAGCCAAACGTTTAGCTTTGCTCATCCGCCGCCGTCTGTCCAGAGTGTTGTATCAAAAACCAAATACCGCGCCAATTCCAGACTCCCTGTGGTTTACATTGATTTATACAGCGCGGAGGCCTGTGGGATCTGCGTCATCGGCAGGAGTCGCCGTACTAAGTAGTCAGTCTGGAGAGCTGTTGCGTTTTCATCATGGCGTCCGTCATTATGGTTGGTACCTACAAAAGTGTTTCAAGGGAAGACAACAGGATGATCGGCGCCGCAGTCTGATTGATGTGTGTGCGACCAATCGGATCCCACAAAAGAGCCGCGGTCGGACAGATGACTGGTAACGCTCCTGCTGGCGGTAATGGAAGTCTATGAGATAATGCAGGACATCGCAGCTCAATGTTTATGGCGGCCGCACACTGGTCAGAGTGCCCATTTCACTGCTGCCCACTGCTGAAAGTGCCAACAATAGGCAGGCGAGCCACAGAAGTCGACCATGGGAAGAAGGTGCCTGGTCTGATGAATCACATCGTGCATCATGTGGACGGCCGGGAGCGTCACTTACCTGAGAGGGGATGGCACCAGGACGGGGCAGTGTGATGGGCAATGGTCTGCTGGGTATCCGTGTCCCGCCATCATGTGGACGGCCGGGAGTGTCACTTACCTGGGAGGGGATGGCACCAGGAGGGGGCAGTGTGATGGGCAATGGTCTGCTGGGTACCCGGGTCCCGCCATCATGTGGATGACCGGGAGGTCACTTACCTGGGAGGGGATGGCACCAGGAGGGGGCAGTGTGATGGGGAACGGTCTGCTGGGTACCCGGGTCCCACCATCATGTGGACGACCGGGAGGTCACTTACCTGGGAGGGAAGGGCACCAGGAGGGGGCAGTGTGATGGGCAATGGTCTGCTGGGTACCCGGGTCCCGGCATCATGTGGGTGGTCGGGAGCGTCACTTACCTGGGAGGGGATGGCACCAGGAGGGGGCAGTGTGATGCGCAATGGTCTGCTGGGTACCCCGGTCCCACCATCATGTGGATGTGTCAAGCGCCCTCTGCAGGATAATACGTTGCATGGCAGGAACAGGGCGGAGAGATGAAGGCGACGACTCCTCTCAGATCTCTGATCCCTGGAGTCCGCAGCCAGCAACATACCGGATCTGCTGAGAGCGCAGGACTCCTCCGACGTCTGCTGGAGTCCGGGCTCCGCGGCTCGGAGATGGCACACAATCTTATGGCTGATCAGTGATGTAGATGTTAATATTTACATTAATTGAAGCTGGGCATCCTGGTGGCACGTGCGCCCGGCGTATATAGGAGCGCAATGTCATTTCCTGGTCATGTAATGGTTAATGTGGCTTCACCGTAGACAATAAGCCTGAAGTTCAGGAACAATCTACCCTCCTGTCCGTGTGAAGGCGAACCGCGAATGACAGATCTAGAAGCATCTACCATCTTCAGAGCCCGCCGGATCTCATAACTATTTCTGCTCTCCGATTAATTGATAAGCGTGTGGTTAGGCGGAGGGCGCCGGACACCAACCAGCGAGTGCGGAGAACCAGGCGCTCGCACCGGCGTCCGAAGCCGCACTTCACAGTTAGATGTTAACTCTGCTTTTACTTGAGCTGAGACTTTCGTAGTGAAAACGGCTGCATGTGAAGCTCGTCCTGGGGCAGCGCACTGCGTAAGTAAGTGCACCCCACCTGTACGTGGCTGTCAGATATCTGTACCTTCTGGGGGTGATAATATACAGAAACAACTTGATGAAGTGCTCTAGTGGGGGGGCATGCTGTCGATGTCCCCCCAGGACGTGGGAGCATTGGATGTGTGGAGTCGATGTCCCCCCGGGACGTGGGAGCGCTGGATGTGTGGAGTCGTTGTCCCCCCGGGACGTGGGAGGTTTTCAAGATTTAACAGAACATTTTGGTCCAGTTCTCTGCAGCCTCCCCATATAACTCATGCACCATCACTGGGGGTGCCAGGTTCTTCTCGCCGCACTGTTTCTTGCACCGCCATACATTTAAGACACTATGGTGTCCGTCGCTGTGACGCGCGTTCCTCTGTGGTGTCCGTCGCTGTGACGCACACTCCTCTGTGGTGTCCGTCGCTGTGACGCGCACTCCTCTGTGGTGTCCGTCGCTGTGACGCGCTCTCCTCTGTGGTGTCCGTCGCTGTGACGCGCACTCCTCTGTGGTGTCCGTCGCTGTGACGCGCACTCCTCTGTGGTGTCCGTCGCTGTGACGCGCACTCCTCTGTGGTGTCCGTCGCTGTGACGCGCACTCCTCTGTGGTGTCCGTCGCTGTGACGCGCACTCCTCTGTGGTGTCCGTCGCTGTGACGCACACTCCTCTGTGGTGTCCGTCGCTGTGACGCGCTCTCCTCTGTGGTGTCCGTCGCTGTGACGCGCACTCCTCTGTGGTGTCCGTCGCTGTGACGCGCACTCCTCTGTGGTGTCCGTCGCTGTGACGCGCTCTCCTCTGTGGTGTCCGTCGCTGTGACGCGCACTCCTCTGTGGTGTCCGTCGCTGTGACGCGCACTCCTCTGTGGTGTCCGTCGCTGTGACGCGCACTCCTCTGTGGTGTCCGTCGCTGTGACGCGCTCTCCTCTGTGGTGTCCGTCGCTGTGACGCGCACTCCTCTGTGGTGTCCGTCGCTGTGACGCGCTCTCCTCTGTGGTGTCCGTCGCTGTGACGCGCACTCCTCTGTGGTGTCCGTCGCTGTGACGCGCACTCCTCTGTGGTGTCCGTCGCTGTGACACGCACTCCTCTGTGGTGTCCGTCGCTGTGACGCGCTCTCCTCTGTGGTGTCCGTCGCTGTGACGCGCACTCCTCTGTGGTGTCCGTCGCTGTGACGCGCTCTCCTCTGTGGTGTCCGTCGCTGTGACGCGCACTCCTCTGTGGTGTCCGTCGCTGTGACACGCACTCCTCTGTGGTGTCCGTCGCTGTGACGCGCTCTCCTCTGTGGTGTCCGTCGCTGTGACGCGCACTCCTCTGTGGTGTCCGTCGCTGTGACGCGCTCTCCTCTGTGGTGTCCGTCGCTGTGACGCGCACTCCTCTGTGGTGTCCGTCGCTGTGACGCGCACTCCTCTGTGGTGTCCGTCGCTGTGACGCGCTCTCCTCTGTGGTGTCCGTCGCTGTGACGCGCACTCCTCTGTGGTGTCCGTCGCTGTGACGCGCACTCCTCTGTGGTGTCCGTCGCTGTGACGCGCACTCCTCTGTGGTGTCCGTCGCTGTGACGCGCACTCCTCTGTGGTGTCCGTCGCTGTGACGCGCTCTCCTCTGTGGTGTCCGTCGCTGTGACGCGCACTCCTCTGTGGTGTCCGTCGCTGTGACGCGCTCTCCTCTGTGGTGTCCGTCGCTGTGACGCGCTCTCCTCTGTGGTGTCCGTCGCTGTGACGCGCACTCCTCTGTGGTGTCCGTCGCTGTGACACGCACTCCTCTGTGGTGTCCGTCGCTGTGACGCGCTCTCCTCTGTGGTGTCCGTCGCTGTGACGCGCACTCCTCTGTGGTGTCCGTCGCTGTGACGCGCTCTCCTCTGTGGTGTCCGTCGCTGTGACGCGCACTCCTCTGTGGTGTCCGTCGCTGTGACGCGCACTCCTCTGTGGTGTCCGTCGCTGTGACGCGCTCTCCTCTGTGGTGTCCGTCGCTGTGACGCGCACTCCTCTGTGGTGTCCGTCGCTGTGACGCGCTCTCCTCTATGGTGTCCGGCTCACAAGGTTCCTGTTTGTTTGCGTTGTATTTGGAGTATAAAGTAACGTAGCGGGCTGCGCAATTCTGTACTTCGAATGAAACACAAACGAGAACCTTGTGAGACGGACACCAAGATGGAGCCCCTTCCTAGGAAACTCTCGCTCTTTAATTCTTCCGCACTTTTCTCATTAAAATCCGATTTTTCAGTCATCTTGATCAGCGATCGTCGGTAACTGGAAAGTGCGGAGAGAGCTGCGGCGCTCATTTCTGCAGCATGTTCTGCGCACCGCCGCTCGCCGAGGCTCATGGACTTTATACAAAGTCCTGTGAGCAGAAATCAGAAGGAAGACGATAGCAAATTGTAAGTCACCTCGCAATCTGCTCCTCCAGAGATATATTAGGGGATCGCCTTCTGAGCGGGTGCGTGGCTGGGAGAGAAGCGGCGCCATCACACATGGCACCTGTGCTGCTGCGTAATAGATTTGTGCACAGCGATTGCAATGCATTTCTAAAATACAGCAGCTCAAAGGAAGAGCTTCAATGCCATAGACCAGTGGTGGCGAACCCATAGAGCGTGGGGAGGAGGCATCCGGTAGCACACTAATGTCACAGTGTGCACCCGGTATCAGCGCTGCTAGCAGCGCCGAGCAGAGGAGCGGCTGCGGTTCCATGAGGAGAAGGGGGTAAGTATATGCGTCTAAGAGGGGTGCTATTACTACTGGGGGCCACTGTGGGATGTCACTGTTACTACTGAGGCCACTGTTGGATGTCACTGTTACTACTGGGGCCGCTGTTGGATGTCACTATTATACTAGGGGCCACTGTGGGGTCAACTTTAATACTGAGAGCTACTGTGGAGGACACTATTACTACTGAGGGCTGCTGTGTGGGTCACTATTACAAATGACGCCATTGTGGGGTCACTATTACTACTAGGAGCTACAGTGGGGGTAATTATTATTATGGAGGGCTACTGTGGGGGTCATTATTTTTTCTGAAGCCACTGTGGCAGTCACTATTACTACTGAGGCCACAGTGGGGTGTCACTATTACTACTGGGGCCATTGTGGGGGATACTTTTACTACTGAGGGCCACTGTGGCAGTCACTATTACTACTTAGGCCACAGTGGGCTGTCACTATTACTACTGGGGGCCACTCTGAGATGTCACTATTACTACTAGGGGCGGCTGTGGAATGTCACTATTACTACTGAGGCCACAGTGGGGTGTCACTATTACTCCTGGGGCCGCTGTGGGATGTCACTATTATACTGGGGGCCGCTGTGGAATGTCACTATTACTACTGGGGCCACTGTGGGATGTCACTATTACTACTGGGGGCCACTCTGAGATGTCACTATTACTACTAGGGGCGGCTGTGGAATGTCACTATTACTACTGAGGCCACAGTGGGGTGTCACTATTACTACTGGGGCCGCTGTGGGGTGTCACTATTACTACTGAGGCCACAGTGGGGTGTCACTATTACTACTGAGGCCACAGTGGGGTGTCACTATTACTACTGGGGGCCGCTGTGGGGTGTCACTATTATACTGGGGGCCGCTGTGGAATGTCACTATTACTACTGGGGTCGCTGTGGGATGTCACCATTACTACTGGGGGCCACCGTGGGATGTCACTATTATACTGGGGGCCGCTGTGGGATGCCACTATTATACTGGTGGCCGCTGTGGGGTGTCACTATTATACTGGGGGCCGCTGTGGGATGTCACTATTATACTGGGGGTCGCTGGAGGATGTCACTATTATACTGGGGGCCGCTGTGGGATGTCACTATTATACTGGGGGCCGCTGTGGGATGTCACTATTACACTGGGGGTCGCTGTGGGATGTCACCATTACTACTGGGGGCTGCTGTGGGATGTCACTATTACACTGGGGTCGCTGTGGGATGTCACCATTACTACTGGGGGCCACTCTGGGATGTCACTATTACTACTAGGGACCACTGTGGGATGTCCCTATTACTACTGGGGGCCACTGTGGGATGTCCCTATTACTACTGGGGGCCACTGTGGGACGTCACTATTACTACTGAGGCCACTGTGGGATGTCACTATTACTGCTAGGGGCGGCCGTGGGATGTCACTATTACTACTGGAGCTACTGTGTAGGATTTCACTATTATTACTGCGGCCGCTCTGTGGGATGTCACTATTACTACTAGGGCTGCTCTGGGATGTCACTATTACCGCTGTGGGATGTCATTATTACCACTGGGGTCGTTGCAGGATGTTACTATTACTACAGGGCCGCTGTGGGATGTCACTATTACTACTGGGGCCACTGTGGGATGTCACTATTACTACTGAGGCCACTGTGGGGTGTCACTATTACTACTGGGGCCACTGTGGGATGTCATTATTACTACTGGGGGCCGCTGTGGGATGTCACTATTACTACTGAGGCCACTGTGGGATATCATTATTATACTGGGGGCCGCTGTGGGATGTCACTATTATACTGGGGGCCGCTGTGGGATATCACTATTACTACTGAAGCCACTGTGGTATGTCACTATTATACTGGGGGCCGCTGTGGGATGTCACTATTACTACTGAGGCCACTGTGGGATATCATTATTATACTGGGGGCCGCTGTGGGATGTCACTATTATACTGGGGGCCGCTGTGGCATGTCACTATTATACTGGGGGCCGCTGTGGGATGTCACTATTATACGGGGGGCCGCTGTGGGATGTCACTATTACTACTGAAGCCACTGTGGGATGTCACTATTATACTGGGGGCCGCTGTGGCATGTCACTATTATACTGGGGGCCGCTGTGGGATATCACTATTACTACTGAGGCCACTGTGGGATATTATTATTATCTTGGGGGCGCTGTGGGATATCACTATTACTACTGAAGCCACTGTGGGATGTCACTATTATACTGGGGGCCGCTGTGGCATGTCACTATTACTACTGAGGCCACTGTGGGATGTCACTATTACTACTGAGGCCACTGTGGGGTGTCACTATTACTACTGAGGCCACTGTTGGGTGTCACTATTACTACTGGGGCCACTGTGGGATGTCACTATTACTACTGAAGCCACTGTGGGATGTCACTATTACTACTGAAGCCACTGTGGGATGTCACTATTACTACTGAGGCCACTGTGGGATGTCACTATTACTACTGAGGCCACTGTGGGGTGTCACTATTATACTGGGGCCGCTGTGGGATGTCACTATAATACTGGGGGCCGCTGTGGGATATCACTATTATACTGGGGCCGCTGTGGGATGTCACTATTACTACTGGGGGCCGCTGTGGGATGTAAGTATTACTACTGAAGCCACTGTGACATCTCACTATTACTACTGAGGCCACTGTGGGATGTCACTATTACTACTGAGGCCACTGTGGGGAGTCACTATTACTTCTGAGGCCACTATGGGATGTCACTATTACTACTGAGGCCACTGTGGGGTGTCACTATTACTACTGAGGCCACTGTGGGGTGTCACTATTACTACTGGGGCCACTGTGGGATGTCACTGTTACTACTGAGGCCACTGTGGGATGTCACTATTACTACTGAGGCCACTGTGGGATGTCACTATTACTACTGAGTCCACTGTGGGGTGTCACTATTACTACTGGGGCCACTGTGGGATGTCACTATTACTACTGAGGCCACTGTGGGATGTCACTATTACTACTGAGTCCACTGTGGGGTGTCACTATTACTACTGGGGCCACTGTGGGATGTCACTATTACTACTGGAGGCCACTGTGGGATGTCAGTATTACTACTGGGGGCCACTGTGGGATGTCACTATTATACTGGGGGCCGCTGTGGGATGTCACTATTATACTGGGGCCGCTGTGGGGTGTCACTATTATCCTGGGGGCCGCTGTGGGATGTCACTAGTATACTGGGGGCCGCTGTGGGATGTCACTATTACTACTGAGGCCACTGTGGGGTGTCACTATTACTACTGGGGCCACTGTGGGATGTCACTATTACTACTGAGGCCACTGTGGGGTGTCACTATTACTACTGGGGCCACTGTGGGATGTCACTATTACTACTGGGGGCCACTGTGGGATGTCACTATTACTACTAGGGGCCACTGTGGGATGTCACTATTACTACTGGAGGCCACTGTGGGATGTCACTATTACTACTGAGGCCACTGTGGGATGTCACTATTACTACTGGAGGCCACTGTGGGATGTCAGTATTACTACTGGGGGCCACTGTGGGATGTCACTATTACTACTGGGGCCACTGTGGGATGTCACTATTACTACTGAGGCCACTGTGGGATGTCACTATTACTACTAGGGGCCACTGTGGGATGTCACTATTACTACTGGAGGCCACTGTGGGATGTCACTATTACTACTAGGGGCCACTGTGGGATGTCACTATTACTACTGGAGGCCACTGTGGGATGTCACTATTACTACTGAAGCCACTGTGGGATGTCACTATTACTACTGAGGCCACTGTGGGATGTCACTATTACTACTAGGGGCCACTGTGGGATGTCACTATTACTACTGGAGGCCACTGTGGGATGTCAGTATTACTACTGGGGGCCACTGTGGGATGTCACTATTACTACTGGGGCCACTGTGGGATGTCACTATTACTACTGAGGCCACTGTGGGATGTCACTATTACTACTAGGGGCCACTGTGGGATGTCAGTATAACTACTGGGGGCACTGTGGGATGTCACTATTACTACTAGGGGCCACTGTGGGATGTCACTATTACTACTGGGGGCCACTGTGGGATGTCACTATTACTACTGGGGCCACTGTGGGATGTCACTATTACTACTGGAGGCCACTGTGGGATGTCAGTATTACTCCTGGGGGCCACTGTGGGATGTCACTATTACTACTGAGACCACTGTGGGATGTCACTATTACTACTGGGGGCCGCTGTGGGATGTCACTATTATACTGGGGGCTGCTGTGGGATGTCACTATTACTACTGGGGGCCGCTGTGGGATGTCACTACTATACTGGGGGCCGCTGTGGGGTGTCACTATTATACTGGGGGCCGCTGTGGGATGTCACTATTATACTGGGGGCCGCTGTGGGATGTCACTATTACTACTAGGCCGTTGTGAAATGTCACTATTACCACTGGGGCCACTGTGGGATGTCACTATTACTACTGGAGGCCACTGTGGGATGTCAGTATTACTCCTGGGGGCCACTGTGGGATGTCACTATTACTACTGAGACCACTGTGGGATGTCACTATTATACTGGGGGCCGCTGTGGGATGTCACTATTATACTGGGGGCCGCTGTGGCATGTCACTATTATACTGGGGGCCGCTGTGGGATGTCACTATTATACTGAGGCCGCTGTGGCATGTCACTATTATACTGGGGGCCGCTGTGGGATGTCACTATTACTACTGGGGGTCGCTGTGGGATGTCACTATTATACTGGGGGCCGCTGTGGGATGTCACTATTATACTGGGGGGCCGCTGTGGGATGTCACTATTACTACTAGGCCGTTGTGAAATGTCACTATTACTACTGGGGCCACTGTGGGATGTCACTATTATACTGGGGCCGCTGTGGGATATCACTATTACTACTGAAGCCACTGTGGTATGTCACTATTATACTGGGGGCCGCTGTGGCATGTCACTATTATACTGGGGGCTGCTGTGGGATGTCACTATTACTGCTAGGCCATTGTATGATGTCACTATTATACTGGGGGCCGCTGTGGGATGTCACTATTACTACTGGGACCCTGTGGCACGTCACTATTACTGCTAGGCCATTGTATGATGTCACTATTACCATTGGCGCCACTTTGAAATGTCACTCTTACCACTGGGGCAGCTATGGGGGGGTCACTGTTACCGCTGGGCTCGCTGTTGGGAGGTCATTCTTATCGATGGGGGGAGGGGGGTGTCACTATTACTGTTGTGGCCGCTGTAGGATGTCACTGTTACTAGTGGCCCACTGTGGGATGACACTATTACCACTGGGGCCGCTTTGGGATGTCACTGTTACCACTGGGTGGTCACTGTTCCCGCTGGGACTGCTGTGGGGGGTCACTGTTACCTCTGGGCTCGCTGTGGGGGGGTCTCTGCTACTGTTGTGGCCGCTGTGGGATGTCACTATAACTACTGGGGCCACTGTGCGGGGTCATTCCTACCGCTGGGGGGTGTTTACACGTGGCAGAAATGCTGCAGAATGTCCTCAGCGGAAATGTCCGTGGCAAATTCTGCATTATTTCCGCATCCAGAAAGCAGTCACAATCTGCACCCTGTCTATTTTATAAGGATGGAGGCAAAATCATACGTGGTGATAAGCCCCGCCCCCTGACATGTTGGCACTTTGCGATAAATAAGTGGGTTTTAGGTTGCAGTTTGGGCACTCGGTCTCTAAAAGGTTCCCCATCACTGCCATAGACTGTATACACGTGCCAATGTAGCAGAGCTGACCTTGCGACCTGTGATGAGCTGAGTTAAAGAAGCACAGAACGCTCTGCTGCATCCAAGGCAATATGTGATATGCAATGCTCTGCAGATAAGAGGCAGAAGGTGTCAGAGAGGCTGTGGTGCATGTGCCCCCTGCTGGCTGCTGCCTGGGATGTCCCAGGCACTCTCATTATTACTGGATGCTGTATTATTAGCACTGCTGTCGCCCCCAGGATGTGATGCTCTGCAGGGACAGAGACTGACGGGGACCCCTGGAATACATCCCGTTCCACTGTTTAGCCACAACCCTCTGGCGAATCCCTTTAAATCTGTCATGCATGTTGTAGTATTGGATGAAAAGTGGCGCAAGTCATTAGTGTTGGCTTGTTAACATGCAATATATACCAATTTTCTGCCACTTTTCACAGCTGAGGGTTTGGAACAATTGTGTCCAGTCTATAGACAATCCTCTGAGCTGTAACTCCAGGCTGATACATTGTAACAAACCATCAGGGCAGGACAGAGATTTGTGCCTTTGATGCGTTTACCTCACAGAGGATTGTCTATGCTGATACATTGTAACAAACCTTCAGTGTGAGGTCTGTACTCCTGTTTAGCTGATGGATATTTCCATTCACTGACAGCAAGCAGAAATTCTTAAACAGATGGTGATGAAAAGAATCACAACAGAACTCTGTGTTATAACGTAATACAAAGGCATTTCCTTCCATCCGTTGCATCTTCTAGCGCTAATGGCGCGGAGGCTGTGACACCGCGGTGACCGGACGCAATGCGCCAGGTACGTTGCTCGAAGCGCGGAGGAGGCGATCCGGATCTTTCTGCCAATTGCATCGTGTTTCTGGAATCCCATTTTCCATCTGGCAGATCTTCCGAGCTCTGCGAATAAGAACAAGATCTTGGATGACATTGTAACCCGCCAGATATTGCGCACTCCAGGGGGAAAGCGCTGCAACGCCTGGGCATAGCACAGCTGATACTATGGAGGTCTGACGTAATGCTCCAGCCGCGCCGGATACAGCGCCACTAAGTGTAACATGCCAGAATTCGTGGCAGCTCCTCAGCGATTCTGTTCGGCGACCCTGCGTACCTCCTATAACTCTATTGCGAATGACCGTGGTGGCCTGCAGGCGGGCGTGTGCTGTAGTTTGTTCTTTTTCTTTGCTTGTTGCGAAGTGATGACGCGAGTACCCGCAGTCCATACGCAATTCAACTCAATGGAGGCCAACCGTGGCAAAATAGAGCGTGCCGCTTAGAGAGTGTAAAGGAAAAATCAAAACCGCATGCCTTCCAATGGCGCGTCTAGCTGGCGATCGGGGATTCAACAACTCGCCCCCCCAGAGAGGCCAGCGAGCGTTCCTCTGCGCTGCGTGGATCCATTATTGTGGGGCTCAGCGGCTGAAGCACATTGTGTCCCACGGCTCGTACAGGGGGGCTCGCAGCCATCGCGCACTCGGAAGGGATATTAAATATTGATTTATCTGGCAGGCAGGGCGATGCCGTCCGCCATCTATCAGAGCCGCTCTGCACTACAATGGCTGCGTTGGGCGCAGTGATGATTTAATCACAATATGCCGAGTCGTCACTTCGCGGGGCGGAAAACGCAGCAATTTCTTTGACAATCACTTTGGTCTTCCCCATTCTGCACGGCGTCTGCTTAAGATGTGCTGAATTCCTGACATTCAAGCCGCTCGCCGTTGCTGTGTGCGAGTTATTATGGTCTCCAGCTCTGTCTGCGGCGGCGCGGCCAAGAGAAGCTTTGGAGATCTGCAGAAACTGCCACAAAGTTCATCCTGTAACAACCAGAAAGTGATTATTGTTCCTGCCGAGACGAGTGTAATGGAGCCGCGTGTCGCTCCCCGGTATCTCATGTCGGCGCATACGTGGGATTCCTGCACTCCAGTGAGGAGAAACACCAGAAATAACCCAGCCGCCAAACCGGCGCCGAGAACAGCGGCCAAACACCGGCGCCGAGAACAGCGGCCAAACACCGGCGCCGAGAACAGCGGCCAAACAGCGGCCAAACGCCAGCGCCGAGAACAGCGGCCGAACACCGGCGCCGAGAACAGCGGCCAAACACCGGCGCCGAGAACAGCGGCCAAACACCGGCGCCGAGAACAGCGGCCAAACACCGGCGCCGAGAACAGCGGCCAAACACCGGCGCCGAGAACAGCGGCCAAACACCGGCGCCGAGAACAGCGGCCAAACACCGGCGCCGAGAACAGCGGCCAAACACCGGCGCCGAGAACAGCGGCCAAACACCGGCGCCGAGAACATCGGCCAAACATCGGCCAAACACCGGCGCCGAGAACATCGGCCAAACACCGGCGCCGAGAACATCGGCCAAACACCGGCGCCGAGAACATCGGCCAAACACCGGCGCCGAGAACATCGGCCAAACACCGGCGCCGAGAACATCGGCCAAACACCGGCGCCGAGAACATCGGCCAAACACCGGCGCCGAGAACATCGGCCAAACACCGGCGCCGAGAACGGCGGCCAAACACCGGCGCCGAGAACGGCGGCCAAACACCGGCGCCGAGAACGGCGGCCAAACACCGGCGCCGAGAACGGCGGCCAAACACCGGCGCCGAGAACGGCGGCCAAACACCGGCGCCGAGAACGGCGGCCAAACACCGGCGCCGAGAACGGCGGCCAGAGAACGGCGGCCAAACACCGGCGCCGAGAACGGCGGCCAAACACCGGCGCCGAGAACGGCGGCCAAACACCGGCGCCGAGAACGGCGGCCAAACACCGGCGCCGAGAACGGCGGCCAAACACATGCGCCGAGAACGGCGGCCAAACCCCGGCGCCGAGAACGGCGGCCAAACACATGCGCCGAGAACGGCGGCCAAACCCCGGCGCCGAGAACGGCGGCCAAACACCCGCGGCGAGAACGGCGGCCAAACACCCGCGGCGAGAACGGCGGCCAAACACCAGCGGCGAGAACAGCGGCCAAACCGGCGGTAATGCAACTCACTGGACGAGCTGCAGAGCATCTTGGTTTAAAATCCCTGATTCTGGTTTCCTTTGTGAAATGACGCCCTTCTGACGCCGGCAATAAATCGGCACAGCAGGATCTGCGCCCCAGTGTGGTCTCCGGTACAAATAAATAGCACTTATCGCGCTAACGGGGGTCACCTATGATTCAGACACCCCTGAAGACCCCCTGTGGATTCCAGTGGAGATTTCCTCCTGGACTCCCCAGTGGTAAGAGTGCATGGCCCAAGCGGCTGGATCCCCGCAATTAAGAACCCGATGCAATGTAATACCTAGTTCTGCCACAAGGGTGCCAACCACAAGTAGCCACCACTACAGCGCTCATAGTAGGTTGTCCCTCGGGTGTCCAGCATGGCACAATATGTACAAGCATTTGTTTCTGCTGAGTGAAATAAGTAATGAAGAGGGGTGCGAAGGCGCCGGAAGCTTTAAGGTGGAATGACTGAATTAGTAGATGGTCATGTGACCTCAGACATTGTCAGCCGCTCAGCGTGTTCTCACTGCTCTGCCATACAGAAATTAAAAGGAAAAATGGCTTTCACTAGGAGACGGCCGGCACACAATGCCTCCTTTCTGCCGCCTCCGGTCTGGAGATAATGGACGGTATTGACAACACTGTCCCTTTCTTGGAGACCATTTGTTTGCTTTGTTTGGGGGGTCGTAGGAGGTTTAGTGGACAGAAACTTTTAAAAGTTCTTGAGAGTTCCCTTTGTAACGGGACTTCACAGGATACATGAAGGGAAGAGGCTGGAAGTTCTGAAAAGTGTTTCATTGCTTTGTGGCATTGGCCAGCCGTGTAGATAAAGGGTCGTGGGGCGGGGGATCATAGCTGCGGACGCCACAGAATCATCCAGTCTGTCATAGAGAGAAGGCTAAAGTTGTAACATACAGAAAAAGATTACCGCCTATCCATCACTAAAGAGCAGCGGTGACATCACTGAGAATGCCGCCTGGCAGCGGTGACATCACTGAAAGTACAAGCTATCCATCACTAGAGAGCAACGGTGATATCACTGAGAATACTGCCTATCTATCACTAGAGAGCAGTGGTGACATCACTGAGAATGCCGCCTATCCACTAGAGAGCAGCGGTGACATCACTGAGAATGCCGCCTATCCACTAGAGAGCAGCGGTGACATCACTGAGAATGCCACCTATCCATCATTAGAGAGCAGCAGTGATATCACTGAGAATACTGCTTATCCATCACTAGAGAGCAGTGGTGACATTACTGAGAATACAACCTATCCATCACTAGAGAGCAGCGGTGACATTACTGAGAATACAACCTATCCATAACTAGAGAGCAGCGGTGACATCACTGAGAATGCTGCCTATCCATCAGCAGAGAGCAGCGGTGACATCACTGAGAATGTCGCCTATTCATCACTAGAGAGTAGCGGTGACATCACTGAGAATGCCGCCTATATATCACTAGAGAGCAGCGGTGACATTGCTGAGAATGACACCTATCCATCACTAGAGAGCAGTGGTGACATCACTTAGAATGCCGCCTATCCATCACTAGAGAGCAGCGGTGACATCACTGAGAATGCCGCCTATCCATCACTAGAGAGCAGCGGTGACATCACTGAGAATGCCGCCTATCCATCACTAGAAAGCAGCAGTGACATCACTGAGAATGCCACCTATCCATCACTAGAGAGCAGCGGTGACATCACTGAGAATGCCGCCTAGCCATCACTAGAAAGCAGCGGTGATATCACTGAGAATGCTGCCTATCCATCACTAGAGAGCAGCGGTGATATCACTGGGAATATTGCCTATACATCACTGGAGAGCAGCGATTAAATCACTGAGAATGGCGCCTATCCTTTACTAAAGAGCAGCGGTGATATCACTGAGAATGCTGCCTAGCCATCACTAGAGAGCAGCGGTGATATCACTGAGAATGCTGCCTATCCATCAGCAGAGAGCAGCGGTGACATCACTGAGAATGTCGCCTATATATCACTAGAGAGCAGCGGTGACATTGCTGAGAATGACACCTATCCATCACTAGAGAGCAGTGGTGACATCACTTAGAATGCCGCCTATCCTTTACTAGAGAGCAGCAGTGACATCACAGAGAATACCGCCTATCCATTACTATAGAGCAGCAGTGACATCACTGAGAATACAACCTATCCATCACTAGAGAGCAGCAGTGATATCACTGGGAATATTGCCTATACATCACTGGAGAGCAGCGATTAAATCACTGAGAATGGCGCCTATCCTTTACTAAAGAGCAGCGGTGATATCACTGAGAATGCTGCCTAGCCATCACTAGGGAGCAGCGGTGACATCACTGAGAATACTGCCTATCCATCACTAGGGAGCAGCGGTGACATCACAGAGAATGTTGCCTATCCTTTACTAGAGAGCAACGGTGATATCACTGAGAATGCTGCCTAGCCATCATTAGAGAGCAGCGGTTACATCACAGAGAATACTGCCTATCCATCACTAGGGAGCAGCGGTGACATCACTGAGAATGCCGCCTATCCATCACTAGGGAGCAGGGGTGACATCACTGAGAATGTTGCCTATCCTTTACTAGAGAGCAGCTGTGATATCACTGAGAATTCCGCCTATCCATTACTAAAGAGCAGCGGTGACATCACTGAGAATGCCGCCTATCCATCACTAGAGAGCAGCGGTGACATCACTGAGAATGCTGCCTATCCTTTACTAGAGAGCAGCGGTGACATCACTGAGAATACTGCCTATCCTTTACTAGAGAGCAGCAGTGACATCACTGAGAATTCCGCCTATCCATTACTAAAGAGCAACGGTGACATCACTGAGAATGCTGCCTATCCTTTACTAGAGAGCAGTGGTGGCATCACTGAGAATGCCGCCTATCCTTTACTAGAGAGCAGCGGTGACATCACAGAGAATACTGCCTATCCTTTACTAGAGAGCAGCAGTAACATCACTGAGAATTCCGCCTATCCATTACTAAAGAGCAGCGGTGACATCACTGAGAATGCCGCCTATCCTTTACTAGAGAGCAGCGGTGATATCACAGAGAATGCCACCTATCCTTTACTAGAGAGCAGCGGTGACATCACTGAGAATGCCGCCTATCCTTTACTAGAGAGCAGCGGTGACATCACTGAGAATACCGCCTATCCATCGCTAGAGAGCAGCGGTGACATCACAGAGAATACTGCCTATTCTTTACTACAGAGCAGCGGTGACATCACAGAGAATGCCGCCTATCCTTTACTAGAGAGCAGCGGTGACATCACAGAGAATGCCGCCTATCCATTACTAAAGAGCAGCGGTGACATCACTGAGAATGCCGCCTATCCTTTACTAGAGAGCAGCGGTGACATCACAGAGAATGCCGCCTATCGATCGCTAGAGAGCAGCGGTGACATCACAGAGAATACTGCCTATCCTTTACTAGAGAGCAGCGGTGACATCACAGAGAATGCCGCCTATCCTTTACTAGAGAGCAGCGGTGACATCACAGAGAATGCCGCCTATCCATTACTAAAGAGCAGCGGTGACATCACTGAGAATGCTGCCTATCCTTTACTAGAGAGCAGCGGTGACATCACAGAGAATACTGCCTATCCTTTACTAGAGAGCAGCAGTGACATCACTGAGAATTCCGCCTATCCATTACTAAAGAGCAACGGTGACATCACTGAGAATGCTGCCTATCCTTTACTAGAGAGCAGCGGTGGCATCACTGAGAATGCCGCCTATCCTTTACTAGAGAGCAGCGGTGACATCACAGAGAATACTGCCTATCCTTTACTAGAGAGCAGCAGTAACATCACTGAGAATTCCGCCTATCCATTACTAAAGAGCAGCGGTGACATCACAGAGAATGCCACCTATCCTTTACTACGGTAGAGAGCAGCGGTGACATCACTGAGAATGCCGCCTATCCTTTACTAGAGAGCAGCGGTGACATCACTGAGAATACCGCCTATCCATCGCTAGAGAGCAGCGGTGACATCACAGAGAATGCCGCCTATCCTTTACTAGAGAGCAGCGGTGGCATCACAGAGAATGCCGCCTATCCATTACTAAAGAGCAGCGGTGACATCACTGAGAATGCCGCCTATCCTTTACTAGAGAGCAGCGGTGACATCACAGAGAATACTGCCTATCCTTTACTAGAGAGCAGCGGTGACATCACAGAGAATACTGCCTATCCTTTACTAGAGAGCAGCGTTGACATCACAGAGAATACTGCCTATCCTTTACTAGAGAGCAGCGGTTACATCACAGAGAATACTGCCTATCCATCACTAGGGAGCAGCGGTGACATCACTGAGAATGTTGCCTATCCTTTACTAGAGAGCAGCGGTGATATCACTGAGAATGCTGCCTAGCCATCATTAGAGAGCAGCGGTGACATCACTGAGAATTCCGCCTATCCATTACTATAGAGCAGCGGTGACATCACTGAGAATGCCGCCTATCCATCACTAGAGAGCAGCGGTGACATCACAGAGAATACCGCCTATCCATTACTATAGAGCAGCAGTGACATCACTGAGAATACAACCTATCCATCACTAGAGAGCAGCAGTGATATCACTGGGAATATTGCCTATACATCACTGGAGAGCAGCGATTAAATCACTGAGAATGGCGCCTATCCTTTACTAAAGAGCAGCGGTGATATCACTGAGAATGCTGCCTAGCCATCACTAGAGAGCAGCGGTGACATCACTGAGAATGCTGCCTAGCCAACACTAGGGAGCAGCGGTGACATCACTGAGAATACTGCCTATCCATCACTAGGGAGCAGCGGTGACATCACTGAGAATGTTGCCTATCCTTTACTAGAGAGCAACGGTGATATCACTGAGAATGCTGCCTAGCCATCATTAGAGAGCAGCGGTTACATCACAGAGAATACTGCCTATCCATCACTAGGGAGCAGCAGTGACATCACTGAGAATGCCGCCTATCCATCACTAGGGAGCAGGGGTGACATCACTGAGAATGTTGCCTATCCTTTACTAGAGAGCAGCTGTGATATCACTGAGAATGCCGCCTATCCATTACTAAAGAGCAGCGGTGACATCACTGAGAATGCCGCCTATCCATCACTAGAGAGCAGCGGTGACATCACTGAGAATGCTGCCTATCCTTTCCTAGAGAGCAGCGGTGACATCACAGAGAATACTGCCTATCCTTTACTAGAGAGCAGCAGTGACATCACTGAGAATTCCGCCTATCCATTACTAAAGAGCAACGGTGAAATCACTGAGAATGCTGCCTATCCTTTACTAGAGAGCAGTGGTGGCATCACTGAGAATGCCGCCTATCCTTTACTAGAGAGCAGCGGTGACATCACAGAGAATACTGCCTATCCTTTACTAGAGAGCAGCAGTAACATCACTGAGAATTCCGCCTATGCATTACTAAAGAGCAGCGGTGACATCACTGAGAATGCCGCCTATCCTTTACTAGAGAGCAGCGGTGATATCACAGAGAATGCCACCTATCCTTTACTAGAGAGCAGCGGTGACATCACTGAGAATGCCGCCTATCCTTTACTAGAGAGCAGCGGTGACATCACTGAGAATACCGCCTATCCATCGCTAGAGAGCAGCGGTGACATCACAGAGAATACTGCCTATTCTTTACTACAGAGCAGCGGTGACATCACAGAGAATGCCGCCTATCCTTTACTAGAGAGCAGCGGTGACATCACAGAGAATGCCGCCTATCCATTACTAAAGAGCAGCGGTGACATCACTGAGAATGCCGCCTATCCTTTACTAGAGAGCAGCGGTGACATCACAGAGAATGCCGCCTATCGATCGCTAGAGAGCAGCGGTGACATCACAGAGAATACTGCCTATCCTTTACTAGAGAGCAGCGGTGACATCACAGAGAATGCCGCCTATCCTTTACTAGAGAGCAGCGGTGACATCACAGAGAATGCCGCCTATCCATTACTAAAGAGCAGCGGTGACATCACTGAGAATGCTGCCTGTCCTTTACTAGAGAGCAGCGGTGACATCACAGAGAATACTGCCTATCCTTTACTAGAGAGCAGCAGTGACATCACTGAGAATTCCGCCTATCCATTACTAAAGAGCAACGGTGACATCACTGAGAATGCTGCGTATCCTTTACTAGAGAGCAGCGGTGGCATCACTGAGAATGCCGCCTATCCTTTACTAGAGAGCAGCGGTGACATCACAGAGAATACTGCCTATCCTTTACTAGAGAGCAGCAGTAACATCACTGAGAATTCCGCCTATCCATTACTAAAGAGCAGCGGTGACATCACTGAGAATGCCGCCTATCCTTTACTAGAGAGCAGCGGTGATATCACAGAGAATGCCACCTATCCTTTACTACGGTAGAGAGCAGCGGTGACATCACTGAGAATGCCGCCAATCCTTTACTAGAGAGCAGCGGTGACATCACTGAGAATACCGCCTATCCATCGCTAGAGAGCAGCGGTGACATCACAGAGAATGCCGCCTATCCTTTACTAGAGAGCAGCGGTGGCATCACAGAGAATGCCGCCTATCCATTACTAAAGAGCAGCGGTGACATCACTGAGAATGCCGCCTATCCTTTACTAGAGAGCAGCGGTGACATCACAGAGAATACCGCCTATCCATCGCTAGAGAGCAGCGGTGACATCACAGAGAATACTGCCTATCCTTTACTAGAGAGCAGCGTTGACATCACAGAGAATACTGCCTATCCTTTACTAGAGAGCAGCGGTTACATCACAGAGAATACTGCCTATCCATCACTAGGGAGCAGCGGTGACATCACTGAGAATGTTGCCTATCCTTTACTAGAGAGCAGCGGTGATATCACTGAGAATGCTGCCTAGCCATCATTAGAGAGCAGCGGTGACATCACTGAGAATTCCGCCTATCCATTACTATAGAGCAGCGGTGACATCACTGAGAATGCCGCCTATCCATCACTAGAGAGCAGCGGTGACATCACAGAGAATACTGCCTATCCATCGCTAGAGAGCAGCCGTGACATCACAGAGAATACTGCCTATCCATCACTAGAGAGCAGCGGTGACATCACTGAGAATGCCGCCTATCCATTACTAAAGAGCAGCGGTGACATCACAGAGAATGCCGCCTATCCTTTACTAGAGAGCAGCGGTGACATCACAGAGAATGCCGCCTATCCTTTACTAGAGAGCAGCAGTGGTTGTTGGTACATGGATTGCATTAATCTGGGTAATGTACAGTACAGATGACACACAGTTACGAGGCCGCTGCTCTTTTACCCCTGTTGAGCGCCACTGATTTATTATGGTGTTACCCAGTCGGCAGCTCGGGGCTCCTGAATGAGTAGCTGTTAGACTTTCTGGAGCGCTGCCCTCCCATTTGACGGAGTGTAATGGAAGCCGCTCGCCGGCCGCCCGCACGTCTGAAACCAACTAGATTTGTTTGCAAAAGTAAAAAAATAAAATAAAAAAAGGCGAAGGTTCCAAGTGTGGCGCGCTCGGCGAGGGGAAGCATACTGAAGCAATTTGGGACATGGCAGCGTGCGATCAGCCTGGGTAAGCCGCCAGCGGGGAGGGGTGCCCCGCGCATTATTAAACCTCATATTGTTTTACATGAGAGCGAGGCAATCAGTCACCGCCGCTTCTGGCAGCAGCACACGGCGTTCAGAGGAAAACAATCCGTCTTTCTTCCTCCGCCGCTGCAGCGTATAGGAATATGGAGGTCTCACAACCTCACCTTTATTATCGGGGAGGGGGAGGGGCACGCAAAACATCACCGTTACTAATGGAAAAAGTGCTGACATTGTTAATACACGTGTTGTCATCAAGATCTCTGCTTGAAGTCACTGAATGGAAGAGCAGCTACTTCCTCAGGACGGCTCTTCAGCCTGCGGCTAGAAACAAGTGTTTCCATTCACTGACAGTAAGGAGAGGTCTGGAAATGCTGAGGATTTCAAAGAGCCAATGAGTGGAAGCTGATGGGCTTGTTACAATGTGTCAGTGAGACTCCTCCCCCTGATTGGATGAGCCATGGAACGGCTGCTTTGTTTCCGCTTCCTTTCACGTTCCTTCTGTTAATTTACAGCATGACCTGCTGCTCGTGAAACGTGCGTGCGCCCGCCCGCCGGCCGATCCTGCTCAGATTTACTCTGCGGCGGCTTATTGTCGTTTTATCTCTTTGTTTAGGTTTTACAAGCCGTTTACTTGTCTCGCTATTCATTGTAAGATACTTTGCTGACCCAAAACGCGTCAGTAATTCCTAATCCAGGTTAGTGAGGGGAACGGCGGGAAGCCATAAAAAGCATTTATTTAGCGGGCGGGATGGGAACACTCGGCTGTAAGTACACAATTCACCGCACAACCGCTAACTTGTCCCAAGTATTCCCCCATGTTTAGCGCCGCTGTAAATTTCCTTTATTACAAGCAGTTTGCTGTGAGCTCCGCGGATGCAGCGCCGATCTAAGTGTCCCGTTTACATTAAGCCTCTTTATGACTCTTGTTTGATAGAGCGATCTCTAAAAATTTAATGACACTATAAAATAATAAAAATGCCATTAATTTAGCCCGGATCCTGGCGGCGGCGGCGGTAAAGTCACATTAATAAACAGGAGGCAAACAAAAAGCATTGTTACGTGTCAGGCCATAAATCAGGGGCGTAAATTTAAGAGGCGTTTTAGTGTCGGCGCGCCCGTTATTATAGAACGGGCAATAAGTGTATAAAGCATAGTATATAAAACTTTATGAATATGAACAGCGCGCGTCACCGAGGACCGAAGAAGAGATGCATTGTGGGGCAGATGGAGCCAGCAGAACCGGAGGCATTGGACAGCTACCTTGCCACCCCCCATACACACATGTACAGTATGCTCTGACCCCTCTACACGCATGTGTATTGTATGTAGTGAGGAAAAAAAAATCTGCTGGCAGACCCCACTGCTGCCCCTCAGCCTCCTCCTTCAGACCCCACTGCTGCCCCTCATCCTACTCCTTCAGACCCCACTGCTGCCCCCCTATCCTCCTCCTTCAGACCCCACTGCTGCCCCCCATCCTCCTCCTTCAGACCCCACTGCTGCCCCCCATCCTCCTCCTTCAGACCCCACTGCTGCCCCCCATCCTCCTCTTTCAGACCTCACTGCTGCCCTCCATCCTCCTCTTTCAGACCCCACTGCTTCCCCCCATCCTCCTCCTTCAGACCCCACTGCTGCCCCTCATCCCCCTCTTTCAGACCCCACTGCTGCCCCCCATCCTCCTCCTTCAGACCCCACTGCTGCCCCCCATCCTCCTTTTTCAGACCCCACTGCTGCCCCCCATCCTCCTCCTTCAGACCCCACTGCTGCCCTCCATCCTCCTTTTTCAGACCCCACTGCTGCCCCCCATCCTCCTCCTTCAGACCTCACTGCTGCCCTCCATCCTCCTTTTTCAGACCCCACTGCTGCCCTCCATCTTCCTGTCCTTAGCTTATCTCCCCGAATACAGAAAATCCCTGAGGCTGTAGAGCCCCCCGACATCTGTGTGACCCCCTTCCTTCTCTTCAGATGATTGGTGTGCTCGACGCTGCGCCTCTGGAGTACGATGTCGCCGTGTAACCTTACTGTGTTCGGCCGCCTTAGTGACCACGGTGGCAGAGTCCTCCAAATGGGGGGCAGCACCCCGTCTTCTGCTACTTGCTAATAGACTTTGGGGAGATTTATGAAAACCGGTGCAAAGGAAACGTAGAGTCATCGTCAATGGCAACCAATACAGCCTGCCTGATCTATTCCTGCTGTAAAGCTGAGGTTTTGCTACATTGTATCAGTCTACACCGTCCTCTGTGTGATGTGCGTATCAGCAGAACAAGTCATGGTCAAACAACGTATCAGTGCTTTCTGGGCAGTTTTCAGACTCTAGATTTACTAACAGCAAGCAGAGGTCTTGTAATGGTGAGGAACAAAGTCTGATTTGAAAGTTGCAGAACTTTTCATGAAACGATGAAGAAACTTTATTTACAGGCGATTCCTGCAGTCCTCTGCGGGCCGGAAGGTGACAAGTAACATCCGTGCGCTCTCCCATGGAGATGAATACTCAGAAAGGTGTAAAATCCAGTAGGTGGAGGAAGGTGCAGGTCTATGTATACTGCTAGCCAACACCGCCTCCTGTCCGCACCTCCCTAAGGGTCAGTTACAGCATCGGCAGGGGGGCACACAGCAGATCTTCTTGGGAGCGATCAGAATTCGAGAAGTTCAGTGAAGACTGACACTAACAGAGAAAGCAGGTGGGAAGTGACTCCCCCTGCAGGCGGCCACTAGTATTTGTGAGCAGTACCTGAGAAGCTGCTGAGAATGCCCCGCGCGGCAGAGAAGTGGGTCAGCGCACAATGAGACACGCTTGGCTCCTGCATTATGTATTAGGTCTAACACGAAGGAAGCGGCTCGGAGTGAGCTGACATGACATGTAATATTGTAGTAATGAACGGCGCAGCCTCATTATTCGCAGCACAACACGGCGACGCGTTTTGTCTGAAGAGGAGACAACAAGACAAGAGGGAGCGCGCCGCCACCTCGTTACCGTCAGCAGAGCCAGTAAATTAATGAAGACTCTTCATGTAGCGCCGAGATCTGGCTGACTGCGTGCGCCGCCGAGCGCAAGAGGGGAGCTCTGCTCACTGCTGTCCCGCAGAAGCTGTGGCGGTGACCGGCAGCTCTTCTGGACGCGCGCCACTTTTGTGTGAACGAAGATTTTATTACGCATCACCAACAAAACCGTCCAACGCGGCAAATCGACTTCTTTATTGATACTGGTCGCTGGTTGGCGCCCCTCATACTTGTCGAATTGTCTAAATCTGCCATTTAAGGACTTCGTAGCGAGATGTTTTTTCTAAACCTCACCTACTGCAGAAATGCAAAAAGCCACAAATTATGGCACAAATGCGGGATGTGCCAACTCCTTTTACGCCACAACCTGGAAGCTGTACGCTTGATAAACCCCCTTCGGTATTCGGTAATTATCAGGAATGAGGTCTGGTGACACAACAGAAAACCCGTAGCGGTGCTGATCAGTAATAATATGATGCAGGTAGCGCCATTGTTAGCTGCGTGGCGTCAGGAGCAGCTGTGTAGTTGGCATCCAGCAATCTGTGTGACGTCTGTTAACCCTTCTCAGCCCAGGAGGAGGTGGCATTAACCAGTCTCTGCTCTTCTCTCCCCAGGAGCGGGCACATTACGACAATATCGGAGCGCAATTATCGGGGAAACCCAGCGAAGACGGAAAGTTGGGGCCCGGGGTCATTGATCTGACGAGGCCGGAGGACGCAGAAGGTGAGTGAAATGCAAGAATATTGAGGTACTGGGGGCTACTGAAAGCCCGGCACGGTGGCATAGAGATGGCCATGGATGCGGGGCGTCAGTCAGAACTCTAGGATGGCGGCACACATATAATGCCATGATGGGCACAGACGCGTGGTGATTTCACGGTCTATGTGAAAAAGCGTAACTCTGAGGAGCCTAATGGACTATAGGGGGGCATGTGCAGAATAAATGGACAGCAAGGAGCAAAAATACTCCTGCAGCAAAGCTTCATGGGAAAAAAGTATGCAAATGAATGAGTTTCTGTAAGTGTAGCTGCAGACCCAGAGGGAAGGGGCGCCTGCACGATCATGTGATCGGTAGACGGATGGACGGAGAGGCTGTACAGTACAGCGTCGCGATGAGCCGCCATTCTCATTAAATAGGCTGTTCCTTACGTTCCTACAACTGGTGTGGAAAACGCGCCATCAATCCGTTCCACCGCGGCGCTCCCAGGCCAAAATAATCACAAACTATTAGCAGGCCGACCGCGTGTCATGTGCAGGGGACGCTTCATGAAAAGAGTGCTAGCTCTGCAGACCATGATCCGATATACCTGCTTAATGAGTCACGTCTACTCCACAGCTGCTGCAGAACCTCATGATGTTTCTCAGCTGCTGCAGAACATCTTGGTACAGACTGAGCTAGGTGTCGGGTACAGTGGTCCTGGCTGCGGAGGCATCTGCGGGGGTCCCGTTGTTCCGCAGCTGCAGCGGCCGACCAGGTTTATTTGTGCGCAGTTAAATATAATATCTGCTTGCTAATAATTTTCCATATTAACGATTCGGCATTTTGCAGCCGTGAGAAGAATGTCCCTGATTGTCAATTCTTGCGGCGTCGACGTATTTATAGCGCTGCGGGCAGTTTGGGGGGGTTTCCCCTCTTCTTTACTCGCAGCGCTGTATGAAAGGAAAATGCAGAGACAAAGATGTCAGTGTAGCGCCGGGCGCAACCGCAGCGGGCCGGGCGGACGAGAAGCGACTGAGTATAAAAGCCTCGGATTCTTCCAGCAGGATAAAAATAAGACGAGGCGACGCGGGGTGCAAATAAGGCCAGATAAAAACTAGCGGAGTGAGGGGGGCGCGTAGACGGCAGCGCTCCCTGCATCCACCAGCCGCCGCAGTCATTAGCTCCTTGAAGACTCAGATGAAAGACCTTCTCCGCAGCCACAGAAGGGCTTGAGCAGATGGCGGCGCGCTGCTCACCGTGCGTCCGGCCCCCTTCGGACGCTTCCGTCAGCCCCGCATCCACACAACAAACAAGTCTGTAGCGGCAGGACGGATCCGCTGCTAACGGCCAATTAAATCCCCACCGATCTCCTGTGCGTCAGGAGCGCGAGATCTCAGCATGTTCTGGAGGGTTTGTCATGGGGCCGCACTCCAGTGATACCGTATTGCAAGGGGTTGTTATATTCCTTCAGGGACTTTAGACGAACTGCTGTGGCGCCGTTTACACGCGGCGGATTTACCGCAGCCGGAAGAATCAACAGCCAGATCCACACCCAATAATCCGAAGCAGAAGGCTGCAGGCGATATGTTATTCTCAGGCCATGCTGGGAGTTGTAGTGCGCCGGCAGTTTATACTGGCACTAAATGTACCGGGCGACGTACAAGTATTAAACCCAGCAGGTCTAGTAGACGACATTTTTGAAGCCCCTCGCCAGAAGCAGCTTTCGTGCGCCATATTTGTGTGTGACAGGATGATGCAAACGGGAATTCAGAGTGTTGATTTTTCTGTTTTTCCTCCTACAGGGGGCACCACCGTCGTGGAGGCGCGAGTCTACAGGGACGCACGAGGACGCAGCAGCAACGAGCCGCACATCAAACGACCAATGAACGCTTTCATGGTTTGGGCGAAAGACGAACGAAGGAAAATCCTGCAGGCGTTTCCTGACATGCACAACTCTAACATTAGCAAGATCCTGGGTGAGCGCGGGCACCAACCGCAACATTGTATCCCTCCGCCGCCAGCTCAGCAGGCCGCTCCGCTGAGGCGGGGAGGACAATTAGTAGGGAGATGGGGCTGCCCCATAGATCCGTAGGTTAACCCCGTAATGTACTCCCAGGGCAAATGGGAAATCTAGAATTAACCCCTTGAGTGGCACGCCCGGAAAAGTTCCGGGGCCGAGCTCCACTGCTCATAGCGATACTGCCCGGAAGATTTCTGGGCTATGTATCACTATGGGAGCTGCAGAGCACAATGCCACAAGCTGTGACAGTGTGCTCTGCCTGCACAGACCCACACAGAGCAGTGCAAGGGCTTTTAAAAACCAGCAGAAGATATTGCCGACATGTCGGCAATGTCCTGCTTTGTTTACAGGTTGCCATAGAGACCATCGGCTTGTCAGAAGCAAGCCGATGGTCTCTGTGGCAGGGAGAGCTGGTTGTTAGCTGTCAGAGGACACCTAGGTACCTGCTCTTACAGCAGAGATCAGAGAAAACCTCCGATCTCTGCTGTGTTAACCCTTTACATGCTGCAGTCTATGTGACTGCAGCATGTAAAGGGCTGTCACTGCAGCATGTAAAGGGCTGTCACCATCGGACCCCTGGAATGTGATCAGGGGTCCTGATGGGTCCCTGTGGAAGTCCCCTAAAGGGACAAAAAAAAAAAAAATTTAAAAAAAATTTAAAAAAAAAAAGTAAAAAAATTAAAAAACACTTGTCTCCCTTTACTTTGTAAAAAATCAAAAATACAATCACACATGTGGTATCCGTGTGCGTCGTAATGACCCAGAGAAGGAAGTTAATACATTATTTAACCCCTTAATGACATGGCCCCTTTTTTTCTTTTTTCCCCATTTCTTTTTTCCCTCCCCCCTGTTTAAAAAATCACAACTTGTCCCGCAAAAAACAAGCCCTTATATGGCCATGTCAATGGAAAAATGAAAAAGTTATGGCTCTTGAGACGCAACTGCAAAACTAGTTGAAATTCAATGATTAGACCATTTTAAAAAACCTGCCCTGGTGGGCACGACACGGTGGTAGGAAAC
Source organism: Eleutherodactylus coqui (assembly GCA_035609135.1). Taxonomy (NCBI): domain Eukaryota; kingdom Metazoa; phylum Chordata; class Amphibia; order Anura; family Eleutherodactylidae; genus Eleutherodactylus; species Eleutherodactylus coqui. Next base: position 147,509,546 of record CM069415.1, read on the forward strand.
CTGCCACTCAAGGGGTTAAAGGAGCTGTACCGGAATGCCAGGTTATTCCCTCACTGCGGGGAGCAGGAGCCTGAAGGGGGCGCTGACCCCCTCAGAGACAGAGCGGGACACGGAGCCACATTCTGTAGATCTGCGGACCCCCACTAGCCAGCAAGGAACTCCCTATGCTGTGGAGAGAGAATAACTTGATGTTCTGGTCCAACCCTCTTAAAGCTACGGCGCTACTTCTGAGCACTCTGTTCTACTCCAGTCACATCCAGAGCTGCTGCTACGTCAGCTTATCCTGCAGCCCTATCTGAAGGGGCTTCTGATGTTACGGTCCAGTCCCCTTCAGAGCTGCTGTCACTACTCCGGTTACATCCAGAGCTGCATCCTAGAATCTAGCGTCTCCATCAGACTCTCTTGGCTGGCTTCTCGTTCGCCGCCTCTCACCTGCATAATGTCATTTTCTGTCGTCAAGTTTTTAGGAAAAGCCGTGGAAATAGAGGCAGATAAAGGTGTCCGCCCCCTGCGCGGCTCCCACGCGTGTCGGGCCGTGCAGCTGTTTCCAGGGCGGGCAGAGGCGCTGACACCTTGTTAAATAAGTCACTTTGTTACATTCATATATTTAGACAGCGCGCAGTAACGAGGGATTAGTCCGAGCGCCAGAATCCTCCAAAGTTATTTTAATTGAGTGTTACAGATGCAAAATGGCGGCATTTCAGTGATATTTAATAGCGTTCCTTCATTTCTGCGTCTGCCGCCAAGTATGTGTGACACGGGATAATGAGGGACCTGGAAAAGCTTATCCTGCGCTGGGCAGCGGCCGCGCTCCATTCCCCAAGCGCTGTCCTCTTCCTGCCGGGACGTCCTTGTATCTCGCAGCCGCCCGGAAAAAGCTTCCCGCCCGCTCCGTCTGCTGCCGCGAGTTACCCCGTCGGACAAGTGTTCACCTGATGCAGCTGCCGCAGTCGTCGTTAACGAAGGCAAGCGCTTGTAAAACCTGAGCGTTCTACGGCGCGGCGCCATGAAGCAGTTCTAGGAAGCTTGGGGACAGCATTAACGCCGCTGCGCCAGAATCCTGCCGTTGTGGTACAAATCAATGTAGACACATTTACTATTAATTAGCGCTCGGGAGTGTCTAGAAAAGGGTTTTGTTTTTTTTGTCTTTGTTTTTTTGAGTTTGTGCGCGATCCCACTTCAGTAGCTGATGGCGAACAAGTGCCTCCACGTCTCCGGACATGGTTAACCCCATCCTGCCCGCAGCACTTTAACTCGTTTTCATTTTCTTTCCCCACTCTCACAAAAACGTACCTGTCTCGTCCTCCCCATCGCCATATGAGCGCTCAGTTCTTGCGGGACGAGTCGTATTTCTCTGCGCTGCTATTTAATCTACCGCCTTGTATCGGAAAACTTTAAGAACATTTCTAAGTGGAGAAGGAGATTCAGCCTTCACTGAGATGATGGCGGTATCTGCCTCTTCACCCTGCGGCTCGCGGCGGTCTGTAGCTGCGCAGCTCTCTCCCTCGCACACTGCTGGAGTCGTTCCCCTTTTCCTGACGGAGTCCATCCTGCAGGATTAATCATCCAGTTTAATAAATTAGACTTTTATGAGCGATCCCAATTTTTTCTTTTTAGGTTTATTGATGCAAAAATTGGGGAAAAGAGGAGGGGGGGGGGTATGAATATCTTTACATTTATTAATAAAGGAAATATATATTATTCTTAATTTCACAGTTTTTTTTATTTATTTTTTTAATTCCCAGAGGCTCCTCAACTGATGACTTGTACAATATGCTGTAATACTTCAGTATTGCTGTATATCATGTTTTGTCCTGGCCCAGACTTCTAATGCCAGGCTACATCTAAATGGTTAATCGGCCAGGATCAGTTGTGTCTGATGTCGGCCGTTGTGGCCGGGTGCCTTATAGAGTGGGCTCAGTTCACTGAGACCCTACTGTACATGTATGAAGGGTTACAGGTCTGATAGATTTATTAACATGATGCCACAATTTGATACATTTGTAGCATTTGCACTGCAGAAAGGAAAAAAGCTGCTATAAACGGCAGACCGATAGGGTTATGTGCGGCCGTATGCGCCCTGTAGACCCGGTCCCAGATGCAGCCTGCTCCGTAAATCTTCTGCGCCTTTCAGATAGTAGCCAGTGGGGTGTGAGGCCACTAACCAGAGACATTGGGCTACTGTCCATGCTCTCAATTGTGGAAGTACAAGTTACAGCCGACTGACCCTAAATCGGGATATTGGGGCCTCCTGACTCCCAGACAGCTGATGTGACCCGGTAGATGTGACAGCCCCACCGGAAGAGGCCTGAAGGCGATGGCCGTCCTGACAGATGAGCTCCTATTTCCGCGGCTCGCTGCCATGTTCCTGTGTCTTATTGTGTGACTTCCCACGGAATGAGTCTATTCAGAATATTGTAATCAGCCATTCACTGGCAGAGCGGTTCAAGGCTGAGGGCGACGGCGCCGATCCCGGGAGTCACAGCAACTTGTGTAGCCTTGAGTTCTTCAACATTCAACCAGAAGACTGAAAACCTTTGTAAAAGTGGAGGATGAAGTTGTGTTCATTTGTAATTAGCATTTCAATACGGTGGGGGGGGGGGGGGGGGGGGGGGCGATGATGCGATTGTGTTTTCTTACGGCCGTTGAATATTGTGTATATCCCTGGAGGGTCTTGTGTCCGCCGCCTCGCTGATGTTCGCTGAAAGGCGCTTTGGCTTTAAGGTTTTCTTGTCCATTTTTCTCTGTCTGCAGGTTCCCGCTGGAAATCCATGACCAATCAAGAGAAACAACCTTACTATGAAGAACAGGCGCGACTGAGCAAGATCCACCTAGAGAAGTATCCCAACTACAAGTACAAGCCGCGGCCGAAGCGTACCTGCATCGTGGACGGCAAGAAGCTGCGCATCGGAGAGTACAAGCAGCTGATGCGGTCCCGACGGCAGGAGATGCGCCAGTTCTTCACTGTGGGGTGAGTGGCGGCACAGAGCAGGCTGCGGAGGGAAGCTCAGAGACCTGCTTCACACTGAGCCGAGCACTTCACAACCAATCTGCAGCATGTTAGAAAATCCACAGGAAGTCTATTTATGCTGCAGCATAGACCTCTGGGAATGCAAGGGTTAAATCCCGCAGCAGCCAAACCTGCACCATTTAGGGGGGGATTTACAGAGTAGTTGCTGCAGGATTTCCATTACACGCGTGTGAAGGTGGCCTAAAAGTACCAGCTTACCCGGGCAATACAGAACATGAATTCCGATGATGCCAACGCTGGTTATTAGGGCGCCAGTGGAGGCGTAGCTTAAAGCTTCTGGTGTAAACTCTATAACTGGGCCCCCAACCATAATGCTGCATTCCTAGTAGTGGGCTCCCTATATGGAGGAGAGGCCTTATGGGCCCGGGTGCGACCGCATCCCCTATAGCCCCACCCCTGGGCGCCAGCCACTTCTCAGTCGGCAGCTATAGGTGATGTGGATCATCGTACAGCAATAAAGAGAAATAGTAAAAATAAGGATAATGGAGGAACGTCCGATAGACCCCTCATAGGGAGAGGATCCACAGAAGCCCAGGACGGATGCACGTTTGTGTAATTATGTAACCAGTCCTAATGCTTGCTGAGCAAGAAGATGGCAAAGCGCTGCGATCATTAGACTGCCCGGGCGATGGACCCTTCACATGCTGCCTGGTGGTTTTTCTTGTTTCTTGGCGTCATTTCTGTCCATTATTACCGCTTTCTTTGTATACAATGTCTTTTTGTGATGTCTGATTTATGTCCGTGGGCAGCTTGGACCTTCTCAGCATCAGGGGAGGGGGGCACATACTTGTTAGGTAGTGAGTTGTTGCCAATACATACAGTATATATAACATTAGTATATCTTGTACCTCTCTGGTCCGCCGTCTTCTGCCCTCCTGCTCATTGTCTTGTTTTGCACATTGCAGGCAGCAGCCTCAGATCCCGATCAGCACAGCGACCGGCGTGGTGTATCCGGGGGCGATCAGTATGGCCGCCACCACGCCGTCCCCGCAGATGACGTCAGATTGCTCCAGCACCTCCGCCAGCCCCGAGCCCAGCATCCCCGTCATACAGAGCACCTACGGCATGAAGCTGGACGCCGGCGCTCTGGGTGCGAACGATCTGATAAATGGGGAGGATGAAATGGAAATGTATGACGAGTACGACGAGGAGCCTAAATCAGACTATAGCAGCGACAATGAAGCCAATGAGGTTGTCGGCACCAACTAACAGGACACTTTACCCCACATTGGAGGGGTGGGGGACAATCTGTTCCTGACTTTGGAGTTTTGAACAAACGTTTCTTACAGAGCCTGCATGCGTCTGTGGTCTCCACAATCATCAGCAGAATGGTCTTAATATTTCATGTGTGACACAAAATGACCCCCGAGTTTTTTCTTGAACTTTTTTTAATTTTATTTTAAGTGAACACATATGTAAAAAGTGAAAGAAAAAAAACTCTTGGCCATCAGGACTTGAACTGAAGCGGCAGCCGTCTGATGAGTCTTACATTTAGTGTGTTTTCCTCTTTGAATGCTGATAGTTTTGAGTTACTGTTTTTGGATGGGGTATAACATTCTCACTCAGGTATGTACCAGCCAACAAGTTGTGAATGTGTTTTTATGCTGAATTACTTTAGAGATAGGTACTGATTTTTACAGACATAGACGCCTGCGCAGAACTCTCCGCGGTGGAACGTCTTCGGACGCCTTTTCCATCTCGATCCATCATTTTGGTGCCAAACCATCTGCTCAGATCTTGTAACCAGTCGGTGGACGTCTTAAAGAAAGAAAAAAGTCTTAGAAATGCCAAGATCGCTGCTGTTTGCATGAAATGATCTTAGTTGCTCCCATCTTGTCTTAAGAGGTTCTCGCAGCCTGTTGCTTTCCATAGACATACAGCGTGCTCAGGGTGCGGTGAAGCTGCTGATGGGCAGGTAGGTTGACCTACCTTTGGCCATGAGCTCGGGTCATTAACAACGTGCCATATTGAAGCCCTCCGGCTCGTCAGGCCCCTGTTTACCTGTGCATTCAGTCTTAACACACGCTCTTAATTTGATACTATTCATTCCAGAATGCAAAGGGTCCACCGCAATCTGAGAGTCGCCCCGCAGCTCTGGCTCAGAGGAATGAGAAAGTGGTTGTGCAATATGGAGAGATCTTCTCTAGAAAAGTATCTAAAGACTGTGGACTCCTTCTGGAGGCATTTTCACTTGATTGCATGTACTTTGGGCTAAAGATAGGGTTTAATTACAAGTGCAGCCTGAGTCTCAGTAGGAGATCCGTCAGTGAGGCCGGCCTGAGTCTCCTCTGCTCTCTCCTCTCCTGCACCTCAGAGGAGAAGAGAGACGAGGGCTGAAAATTCAGAGACCGTCTAGAGTGAATGGAGGCGGAGCGGCTGCAGATCTCCCCCGGCACCATTCAGGGTAAACAGGCGGCTTCTTCACACGGGCCCATCATTAATTGATTTTTGTGCCTGCAAAACTGAAACAAACAAATTCTCCTTCGCCGTTCAGTCGCCGGCGGCTCTTGTACCGAACAACCAGTGATAATCTGAATGATTCAATGTAAAGGGACCCTAAGCCGTCGGCCGGCACCCTGAGGAATCCCTTACGGAGACTCAGCCTGCAGTGTCTATATACAGGGATATGTAGAAGCTGCAGCATGTTTCATTAAAGCCAATTACAGGAATGGTTGTAAAATGCCGCTAACGGCGTCCGCAGCCTTTAATGACTGCAGGTGACTGGGGACGTCATTGTTTCCCTTCTCCCATCCAGCTTAGATACATCCTGTCAGGTTAGATACATGATTGTTGGCCAGTCAATAGTGGAAGACATCCCTACGTGCCAAGCGACTACTGCCCCGTCTACCAAGGATTGGAGACGCCCCGGAAATAGTTGAGAAACATTCCTCTCACGGCCGGCCGGTCAGTCTGGCTGCAGTTTAATAAGATCCATTCCGTCTTCCCGTATATTCTGCGAATAACACGACGGAGGGCGGTCCGGATAACAACATGGTGGGCTGACCCGTATCACGGATGTAACCGCTCCGCGTGTCGTCCTGCGGGACGGGCGGCTTCCAATCCTCCTGGTAATCGGCTTCCAGAAAGTCTTACAGTCGTCTACAGCAGGAGAACGTTTTGGTATTTTTTTCGGCGTTTGGCGGTTGTTCTTGCGCGGCTTTGATCGTTGCGTCGCTATTTTTATACATTTAGATTAGTTTTTTTTTTTTTTTAAAACAATCATAACAAAAAAATAAAGAAACAAAAAATCTAATTTTAGTGACAAAAAGCCAGCGGCCGTTCCCTGACCCCGAGGCGCCGCCGCAAGCACTGGACAGAGATGGTGGTTTGTCACTTCTGACTAATGTGAAGCTGTCGTATGAACAAGTGTCGCCTGCTCCGGACTTGGGGGCGCTGCGCAGTCTTCCCATCCGAGTCACTTATATATATAGATAGTTTTTTATTGTCTACTTATTTCATTTATTTATGCGAAACGCTTTGCTGGTTTGACTGCTTGGTTGTTGCTCCAGAATGGCGCCGTCCGCGGGGGCCGCACGACTGCTCTTGTCATTCGCAAGGCAAACCTCAAAATCACCAAACAATCATATGCACTGACAAAAGAGATATAGAGAAAAGTATTACATATCAAGATCGACCTCCTTATTTATTGCCGATAGGAATAATGTAACCAATAGCGACAATCGTGAAGCCGGGCGCCCCCCCCCCCCCCCCCCCCCCATGTAAATAGGGACTCGTTAGACACAGCGATTGATCTTACTATCTGCCTCACATTAGTCTTTGTTGTTCTGGGAACAATGTTAAATATCGTTGCACCCCGACTGCAGGAATAATGGAACAGTCCGATGGGGCGGCGAGGAGAGCGGGCGTCTGACCGTATGGGACGTCTCAGACCGCGGCGCGTCGTCCCCAATCTACAAATAACACTTCAGGTCTATAATATACTGACGCGTTTCACGCCTCCTACAATCATCTGCAAACGGCTGAAACGCATCACAAATAAGAAGGTTTTAGTGTTCAATCACATGATAAAGAGTACGAAACAACCTTGTGAATATTGTGGATCCCTCTGAGCTCAGCTACATCGATTGGTGACAATGTGGCCTGTCGATCCGCGCTGGGACTCGCGCCAACAATCCCCTCAGCTGCATCCAGCGCAGGCGCCCCGGTCAGCGCCGCCCCGGGAGCGTCTGACGGTCACCTACAGTGAATGGTCTGGAGTGGCGGTGGCCAGGGACACTTTAGCAGTGGGTCGGGCTTATTTTCTCATTGTACTGGCTTACACGACATGATTGGCAGATTCAGACGGTCGCGCCAAACAGCGCAGTCAGCTGACATTTTACAGCAGGACCAACGACATCTCATTGACCATTACGAACGATCTATTGGCTACCAGAATGGACAGATGCGTCACTTTGGGCTCCTTTGTCTCCAGCGTCGGCCAGAGACGCTATGGGGGCGGTTACTGTGCTATAAAGCCCCTGGAAGCTGCGGCCCATAAACCTGCAGACCGTGTTGTACAGATAAAACTATTTGTCGCTGCACTTTTGTTGCTCGTCTTGAAATGATTTAACAGGCAATAATCTGTGCGGTAAGATTAGCGGCGAGGCTGAAGGCAGAAGGCACCGCCACCAGTAGTGGGACCACCCAGGATCAGAGCCCACGTATAGTCTAAGTGGTGTACCCATGTAGCAGAGCAGGTGTAGGACAATGCGCAACCTACGGCTCTGCTGCATCTGACTGATTGCTGAGGCCGTGAATAAACCCTGACCAGAGGGGGCGCCGCGTGACACTATATAACCTAGTATTTATAATAGCGGCTTCCTAGCCATGCCGACGACTCTTCATTCTTGTAAGGTACCAAACATCTGTTGCAGCAGAATAGCTTGAGGCGTTGCATGTAAGAAGTTGGATCTAATGGCGGGAGACCTGGATGGGACGGCGTCCTCGTCTTATGGGGGGAGGAAGTGACGGGTGTGAGGAGTCTTGTAGGATTTCTGCATCATTATTGCTTACGGTACTTGGGTATTTCCGTCCCTCGCCGGCTGGCATCGCATCCATAGCGGAGCAGCTCACGCCCGGCCGGCAGGGACTTGCACTTTACTAAACTTAAGGGTTAAATTATAGGATTAATAAATAGCTTTGAACATGGATATCGGGGGCTTCATGATTGTGACTGACGAGGAGGGGGGGGTGTAGAATATCCTGGCAGGCGGCAGAACTGCTGATTACATGGTGTGGACTGGTAATGGGGTCCTACTTCACCCCACAAGGAGGAGGCTACTAGCTAATGTCTTGTATGCATCTTCACAGTCCTGCTGGTTGCTGATTGGTGCATCTCCAACTGAACTGCAATCCCATGATGCACTATGGGGGCTTATATACCCCTCTATCTAACTGCTCCCCGTCTCCTGCAATCCTCCACATGTTGTGCAAGCGCTGGGGGAGAGGAGACGTCTGGCGTCTGAGTGTGAGTGGAGTATAAGGGCAAAATGGAAACAGAAGACAAGCAGCAACCAGGAGAACTGTGAATGCAGCTCTGGAGGTCCTGAGATAGAAAACGTTCCATCGCCAGAACAGCGCCATCTACCCGACTGCTATGTAGCTCCATAGTGAAACCCTGATGTGAGGCTGAGGACTGAGTAGATTTGGCCCCGTGGTACAGAAGACCCCGCTGACAACCCCAAGCTCCACACCTCATAGCCGGGTGTCAGGAGACGCTGCTTCCAGGAACTGTAGAGTCTCACTTCATGCAGTTTAGGAGTAGAACTAAGAGTCCGGGACTTATTACCAGCTCATCGGTGGAGGGGGAACAACGCAGACTGGCTTAGTGCTCCCGCCAGACCATGTAATAGACGGCACGCAATATAATGTGTCGGACCCGCCCCCTTATTAGATGTCTACTATTGATGGCCCCGGACGCAGACGTCCGCGCCGGAGAGCCCAACGCGTTTCACACTCAGTTACATTTGGCGCCTCCATCGTCGAAGAGTTCAGACAATTTTGATTAGAATGTGAAATAAAGTTTGAGGTCACCGCGTGCTTCTCGTCAACGACCGCGACACCCGCTGCCTGCGCAGTTCGCACTCGCTGACCTCAGTTTACAAAAGCACTTGTTACATTTCAGTTCTTGTCACCCCTCCCCCGCTCCCTTGTTTTGTACAGTGGTTTATGTTGTATTTTCTATGAAGCTGTAGAACATTTTTTGATAGCCCCCCCCCCGTATCCCCTCTAGACGGACGTGTAACGCTCATCTCTTAGCCGTACACGATGTTAGAATCGCTGTGGACACATTTGTTGCTGCGCGCCGAACGCAGAAGACTTTGTCAGAGACTCAAGAGGAACTTTACGCCAGGAATGAAATCTTTAATGTAAGCTCTGCTTGGCTAATGAGGCCCGTCGGCCGGGTCACACATAATGGGATACGTGCAAATACAGAAAGCTGCCTGCACATTGCAGAGCGCCTCAGCCTGCCTTGTCTGTTCGTCTTCCTCGTGTCGGTCTGTCTGATGCTTTCTTATCTTCGTTTTGTCTTATAAGTTAAGGTAGGAAAAAAAGAAGAAAAAAATTGCAACCTTTTTTTACATTGTATCCCCGCAGTTTATAGCAAATAAAGAATACAAAGCGGCTTTGCGTTTCTGTTCTTCCCCATGGTCCAGCGGCTTGTAGCTGGCGCCCCTCCCTACATGACATGTAATTGTTTGTGATGTATATTGTGAGCTTGTACTTTATGTTAATTTAATCAGCACAATTCACTGACATGCTGGACTGACATGCTTGCTGCTCCTCGGAAGCAGAAGGTTCTTGCGTCTTGATATCTCGCTGGGGGGTGGGGGGGTACCTCAGAACGCCCGCCGCTCACCATTTGAAGAGTTTTGTGACTTTGTAAGATACCGGTACCCTCGTAGGCCGACGGCTTATGATTATTTGGGCGTTTAGGGGAAATAGAACAAAGAGAAAAACTAAACTTGTGTTATTGCTGCTTTGAATATGTTTTAAAAGTCTGAAAATGTAAATAGTTTATCAAGAAAATCTTGTACAGTCCAGTGTAAAGTTTTTAACTGAACTTTAAAAAAGTTGCCATCACTTGTGTCTCACAGTCTCCTCTCGGTACATTACCTGTTTGCTAAAGGTAACAGAGATGAACAATCAATAAATCTGCTCCGAATGATGAACCGCTCGCTTTGACTCCTTTCATGCAGTATTGATATGAGGTAACGGCGTTGACCGGTGGCTCGGAGGATCTGGAGAGACGAGCTGCGCTTCAGCCCCCGCGGCACGTGGCGTGCTCACCATAAAGTGTTTAACGGGCCGTGTTAGGGAAGACATTAACCTGTAAAATGACCTATTTATGCTAATTTACCTCAAGACCGTCCCTCCGACCTAATCGATTCACCACCACTCCATCTTTTGTACTGATGTTGACACTTACTGATTAAAGATACATTTGTTTTACGACACTCGCGTCTGTCTGGTGTTTTCTACATTACCGCAGTCCAAGTATTGGGGTCACCAGCGCACTGGGGGGCTCAACTCATATTTGACGTATATCAAATAATGAACCACAGAATACAAGTAGTATCGATACACGGACACCTGGGGGCGATACCTGGGGCACAGCGCAGCTATCCCAACTATCTAGCGGTTTACCCCCATCTCCAGTGTGATACTGCAAACACCAGAAGACTAAGGCGGGCGTCACACGGGATGGATCTCCAGCAGAATCCTTGCGGATTGGCCACAACAAAAAATCCACGAGAATTCCGCTGGAAATCCGCAGCTGCAGGTTTGGAGCGGCTTCGCCACCTGCATTTCTGCTGCGGCCGTCTCTCCCCATAGAGAGCAGAGGGGCCGCTGCGGAAAATAAAAGAATGACATGCTGCGTATTGAATTTTCGCGCCGCATGGCCATTTCCGTAATGCATTGGCTGCAGTGTGTTGATGAGATTTTTGCAAAATTTCATCCACTTTGCTGGCTAATCTCGGGATTAGGAGCCGCGGGAGGAACTTCCGTACAGACAATCCGCACAGAAATTCCGCAAATCCGTCCCATGTGAACCGAGCCTAAGAGGTCGGAGAGGTTTGTGTTCACATTGTATTTCAGACCTCCATGGACAAGCCAAGCGGGCCGCCCCACTTCTGACCGCCTGATGCACCCTGTACATGAGTTCCATCATTAGTCTAATTGCTTTTACACGGAACGACGTTCAGATTCAAACGATCCATTCATTTTTTTGAACGATCTTCAGTGTAAACGCGGCCGACGACTGAATGACGAAAGATCATTTGTGGCGGCTTACGAACAAAATCTGTGATGACAGAATCCCTTTAAGATCCGCACCGCCGGTCAATTTGTGCAGAGATTCTGAGCGGGTTTATTCTGCATTGTGTGAATGCGATTTATTAAAGGGGGTTTGCAGGACTAAGATATTGATGCTCTATCCAAAGGCAAGTCACTAATATCAGACCACTGGGGAATCCGCTGCTCAGGACTCAGCAGTTGGAAGAGGCCACGGCGCCCCAATGAGTGCTGCAGCCTCTTCTCAGGCCAGTGCCGTCACATTCATCGATCACATGGCTGGAGAGCAGCTCAGTCACATTCAAGTGAATGGGATTGGGTTGCTATACCAGGCACGGCCACTAAACTATGTACAGCGCTGTACTTTGTAAGCACTAAAGCGGCCACTGCACTCACCTAAGTGTTGTGGCCATTTCAAAAACTGAACACCGGACGTCTGCAGCGGCAGACCCCCCCCCCCCCCCCCCCCCCCCAATTTGATAATGATTGGATGGGTTGTCAAGATCTTAGTCTTTGGAAACCCCTTTAAAGTCCCATCCACTTTGCTGCTTATGTAAAAGCTATGGATTTTGTACCCTGTGTGAACATAGCTTAAGAGGGATAGCCAAGATATTGTGTTTGTTGTACAGTGTACACTGCAGAAGTCACATGAAATCTTGTGTCCAGCCAATGGGGTGAGGCCACACAGGGCGGCACTGACGAAGCCAAGGCCGCAGTTTTTCCTTTGATTGAAAGAGGCTGCACGATTTTGCCAGAAAACAATTGTTTCACCCACAAAAACAAGCAGTCAATTGTAACGGGCGCATCTTTGCATGTGAAACAGTTGGTTGCCAGCAAAATTATTTGACCACTCAATCCATTTAAAAACCGCAGTGGCCATTGAGGCTTCTGGTGACTTTGTTGCCACATTACTGCTACCGTACCTTGTGTGACCTCACCATAAATGAAGCAGCCTTTTCCCCTCTCTACCAGCAGGAAGTCCCAGCACTACGCAACAGTTGTTTTACACCAGATGGTGAGGAACGCCGATCATCACCTCCTACACTTATGCCCAATGTCCACAGGCCCCTAGGGATACACGGGCGTCCACACATGAATTAAAGAATGCGGATTTGTTTTTTGGACCTTTCGGTCCGGAAAACAAATCGCAGCCCGCTCCATTTCAGTGCGGATTCCGCACGGACGGCTTCCATTGAACTGTGGATGGGCCGTGGATTCCACGGGAAAGCAGGGGTTTTAAAAACTCTACTACGCATGTGTGGCGGCGCGCAGGTTAACACTTCCGCACACATCTGCAGTGAAGAAGATAGAAGACACAGACTGGTAAGAAGAAGACCTGTAGTGTCCTCGGCCGCGAGCAGGGTTGGATTACGCTACGGGCTACAACATGCGGAATCTGATCTGCCCGTGGATATGAGGCAGTGGAAATAGTATTTAGTCAGCAGACTGGGGGTGTGGAGGTTTTAGGTAAGAGGGCTCTCAGTCATTTCTAATACAGTGCAGAAAACGTATAGTATATGATTGAAGGACTTTTGGAGCTTTTACACGGAGCCATTATGGGGGTCAAAAGCAAAGGAAAAGTGCAAGATGCTCTAGGATATTTACACAATGAAAATGGTGAATTGGTTATAAACGATGAAGAGAAGGCAGAACTTTTAAATTCCTATTTTGTATGTTTTCTCTCAGAAAGTAGATGGAACATCAGCTGATCTTCCCTGTGCTATTGGGGGAATAAAAGAATGCAGACTATCTGTAAGCAGAGAGATGGTGAGGGAACACTTAGCTAACTTACATGAATTCAAGTCTCAAGGTTGTCCCTATCTTCAAAAAAGGGAAGAAGGTGGATCCAGGAAACTACAGGCCTGTGAGCCTGACTTCTATACCGGGAAAGATCTCTGAACATATTATTAAACAGCATGTATGCAAGTACTTGGATGAGAATGGAGTAATTAACCAGAGCCAGCATGGGTTTGTAACGAACAAGTCATGCCAGACTAATCTAATGTCCTTCTATGACAGAATCACTGACTGGGTTGATCGGGGAAATGCGGTATATATAGTATATCTTGGCTTTAGGAAAGCATTTGACAAACTATCTCATAACATACTTATTGGAATATTGACCAAATCTGGGATTGACAAGACAACTGTTAGGTGGATTCACAACTGGCTGAGTGATCATACTCAAAGAGGGGTCATAAATGGCTGCACATCCAAGTGGAAGAATGTACCAGGTGGGGGCCACAAGGCTCTGTCCTGGGCCCAGTGTTGTTCAGCATTGTTATAAATGATCTGGAGGAGGGAATTGTGGGGAAACTGATCAAATTTGCTGACGACACAAAGCTAGGAGGGATAGCTAACACAAGGAAAGAGAGGGAGAGGATTCAAAAGGGTCTAGAAAAGCTTGCACAGTGGGCGGCGACTAACAGAATGGTATTTAACAAGGAGAAATGCAAAGTCCTTCATCTGGGCAAGAAAAATGAGAAAAGCACATACAGAATGGGAGGAATTGGGCTAAGCAGCAGCACATGTGAAAAAGGCTTGGGTATACTAATAGATCATAGACTGAACATGAGTCAACAATGTGATGCAGCAGCCAAAAAGGCAAACACAATTCTGGGAAGCATCGAGTCTAGATCACGTGAGGTCATTATCCCCTCTACTCTTCCTTAGTCAGACCTCATCTGGAATACTGGGTCCACTTCTGGGCACCCCACTTTAAAAAAGACATAGACAAACTGGAGCAAGTTCAGAGAAGAGTTACCAAGATGGTGAGCGGTCTACAAATCATGTCCTATGAGGAACGGTTAGCAGAAGAGAAGGCTGAGAGGAGACTTAATAGCTGTCTACAGTCCCCGGCCTTGTACACACTGTATGAAGCCTTTGGCCTTGTTCATCAGACATATCGCAGGCTTTGTCTCACTTCAGGCGTTTAATGAGCCCCTTACAGTAGAGTGCGATCACCGCTGCCCGTTCTCTTCTGTTATCCTGCAGAACACTGAACATTTTCCAGGTATCTTGGGCCAGAAACACAAGTTATGAAGCAGAATTCTGATGTCGTTTTAAGTGCTGTTTTAGTTAACTGCCAAAATATTAGTAGAGGATGGAAGGTGTTTGTGCTCAGCGTAATAAGTAATGGTCTGTTGGTCATCGGAGGTCAACACTTATATTATTCTCTGTGTAAACACTGCAGCGAGCGCTCCCTGGAACTGGAAAATCCAGACTGTCAGAGTGAACGAGCCGCCAGACTGTGCGCTCATTACACCGTTATTCCTCTACCTTGCGCCGTGCTGCTCGCACGCTACAATTACTACACAGCTGCAAGCATCCTGCACAATCTGCATGTTCCAGGAGGGGCTCCTGCGCCAATTATCCCACACATAGGCATCTGGAGCCACCAAGGAAGACCTGGACCCTCCTGGGCGACGTGCAGCACCGTTAGGCTGAGGTCACAGTCTGTTTTCCAAAAACTCTTTTTTTTACTTTTTTGTGGTTTTGCTGCTGGCATTTTTGTGGCAAAAAAACCTAAAACACAGTGTCAGACGTTTGTTTTAGGTTAACGAAGACAAGACGCCCTGTAAACAGCCGGCCTTCTCTGATACACCAAAAAAAGTCACAGGAAAAAGAAGAATGTGATTGTTGTCAGTGAGAGACGGCGACAAACATACATGAGGTCCCAGCGGCTCCCGGACCGCCCTTCAAACATCAGGAAAAGCTAGGAAAATGCCACAAAATCCTTTTAGTTTTACATGACTAGTTTTGCGGCAGCACCGTGGAGTAAGCGGCGCCTTTGTTGTGCAAATCAATTTAGACAAATTTACTATCGATTTGTGCCAAGAAGAAGAGATGTTTCGCCTCTCGTTCCACTTTTCTAAAGCAGCATGAGGTTATTAAACAGATTTAAGAAATATGACTAAAACGTGTCGCCGTGTCGCTCCAGTAGCCGCCGGCATACAAAGGGATTCCCCGTTTCCAGGCTGACTTGCGATGCAACAAAGTTATCGACATCGTGCGACATTTGATACGTTTGTCACTACTGGGAAAAGAAAAATACACATAAAAGGGACATCAAAATTCACCCCACCATACACGGCTGCATCAACAGATCTGAAAGAATCATCTGTGGCTACGGCTGCCTTCACAGCGGCCGGATTTGGTTCATTCACATTAGCGATATTTTCCTGCATGGCACTGCGATGCGATGAGGGAAACGCATGACAGCGTGTCCTATCTAGCTGCGAGATCTCCCATTGTCTGCCATGGCGGCCCCACTGGAAGCAATGGGAGAGCTCCGCCATCCTCTGTCGCGGCTGTGACAGCTGCAGCGGGGATTCCCTCCATCCCTGTAGTGACACCTCACATCCACGGAGCTTTCACACGGTGACAAGCGCAATATTGATTCACGGCCCTAGTCAGTGTGAAGGAGCGCTAAGGGCATATTTGCACAGCATGCCACGCTTGCTATTTTTGCGCAGGTAATATGCAGTGAACAGAACTGATTGATTTCGATGGGTTCATTCACTTCAGCGTCTATTTTTCATGCAATGTGCGATCATGTAAAACAATATGCAGCAAGTCTCATCTTGGTGAGTATTATACACTGTAGAAGACAATTGTAATCAGTGCGGAAATACAGAACCTGCTTATTTATGCGCAAAATAAATGCGATTTAGTGCTTTCTTTTTTACGCATATAAACACGTTGCGTACTTATCTGAGTAAAAGACTGTAAATAGAAAAGCAGGGCGACAGCGTAACGCC
>CM069415.1:147530631-147735631 GCA_035609135.1 Eleutherodactylus coqui
TAAGGATATGAGATAGATAGATATGAGATAGATATGATATAGATAGATATTATATAGATAGATAGATATGTGAGAGATAAAATAGATAGATTTGAGACAGAGAAATAGATATAAAGATATGAAATAGAAAGGTATAAAGAAAGATAAGATAGGAGATAGAGAAATAGGAGATAGATAGGTAGATAGATAGATAGATAGATATGAGAGAAAGATTTGAGACAGAGAGATAGATATAAGGATATGAGATAGAAGATAGATAGATAGATAGATAGATAGATAGATAGATAGATAGATAGATAGACGATAGATAGATGGATAGATATGAGAGATAGATATATGAGATTGATAGAGATATACTGTATGAGAGAGAGAATTGAGACAGAGAGATAGATATAAAGATATGAAATAGATAGGTAGAAAGAAAGATATAAGATAGATAGGAGATAGAGAAATAGGAGATAAATAGATAGATAGATAGATATGAGATAGATTTGAGATAAATAGATAGAAGATTGAGAAATAGGAGAGAGATAGACAGATAGATACATAGGAGATAGAGAGATAGATAGATATGAGAGAAAGATTTGAGTCAGAGAGATAGATATAAAGATATAAGATAGATAGATAGATAGATATTCTATAGATAGATAAATAGATTTAAGATAGACATATAGATAGATAGGAGATAGATAGATAGATAGATAGATAGATAGATAGATAGATAGATAGATAGATAGATAGGAGATAGATAGGAGATAGATAGGAGATTGAGCAATAGAAGATAGATAGATAGATAGATAGATAGATAGATAGATAGAAAGATAGACAGATATTCGATAGATAGATAGATAGATACATAGATAGATAGATATTCGATAGATAGATACATAGATAGATGGATGTGAGATAGATAGATAGATAGATAGATAGATAGATAGATAGATAGATAGGAGATAGATAGATGAGATAGAGATATGTGAGATAGATGGATAGATATGAGATAGATAGATAGATATGAGATAGATAGATAGATATGAGATAGATAGATAGATATGAGATAGATGGATAGATAGATAGATAGATAGAAAACTAGATAGATATGAGACAGATAGATAGATATAAGATAAGCACAGATATATGAGATTGATAGAGATATATGAGATTGGTAGAGATATATGATATATATATATATATATATATATATATATATATATATAAGAGAGTTTTGAAACAGATAGATATAAAGATATGAGATAGATAGATAGATAAATATGAGAGAAGGATTTGAGACACAGAGATAGCTAGATAGATAGATAGACATGAGATAGATAGATGAGATAGAGATATGTGAGATAGATGGATAGATATGAGATAGATAGATAGATATGAGATAGATGGATAGATAGATAGATAGAAAACTAGATAGATATGAGACAGATAGATAGATATGAGATTGATAGAGATATATGAGATATATATGAGAGATTTGAGAGAGAGATAGATAGATAGATAGATAGATAGATAGATAGATAGGGGATAGATAACTATGAGATAGATAGATTTGAGATAAATGGATAGATATGAGATAGAGCGATAGATAGATAATTTTGAGATAGATATATAGATAGATAGATATGAGGCAGAGAGATAGATATAAGGATATGAGATAGATAGATAGGATATAGATAGATATTATATAGATAGATAGATATGTGAGAGATAAAATAGATAGATTTGAGACAGAGAAATAGATATAAAGATATGGAATAGAAAGGTATAAAGAAAGATAAGATAGATAGGAGATAGAGAAATAGGAGATAGATAGGTAGATAGATAGATAGATAGATAGATAAATAGATATGAGAGAAAGATTTGAGACAGAGAGATAGATATAAGGATATGAGATAGAAGATAGATAGATAGATGTATGAGATTGATAGAGATATATGAGAGAGAGAATTGAGACAGAGAGATAGATATAAAGATATTAAATAGATAGGTAGAAAGAAAGATATAAGATAGATAGGAGATAGAGAAATAGGAGATAAATAGATAGATAGATAGATAGATATGAGAGAAAGATTTGAGACAGAGATAGATATGAGGATATGAGATAGATAGATAGATAGATAGATAGATAAATAGATAGATATGAGATAGATAGGAGATAAACAGATAGATAGATATGAGATAGATAGGAGATAGATAGATAGATATATAAGATTGATAGAGATATATGAGATAGATGTGAGAGAGAGATTTGAGACAGAGAGATAGATATAAAAATATGAGATAGATAGATATGAGATAGATAGATAGATAGATAGATAAATATGAGATAGATAGTTAGATTTGAGATAGATAGATAGGAGATTGAGAAATAGGATATAGATAGATAGATATGAGATGGAGAGATAGATAGATAGAACACATAGCAACCACTGGACCACGCGACATAGCAAGCACTGGACCACACCACATAGCAACCACTGGACCACACCACATAGGCACCACTGGACTATGCCACATAGCAAGCACTGCACTACGCCACATAGCAAGCACTGGACCACACCACATAAGAACGATTGGATCATGGCACATAGCAAGCACTGGACCACACCACATAGCAAACACTGGACCACGCCAGTTAGCAAGCACTGGACCAGAACACATAGCAAGCATTGGACCAGAACACATAGCAACCACTGGACCACGCCACATAGCAAGCACTGGACCACACCACATAGCAACCACTGGATCTCGCTACATAACAATCACTGGACCATGCCACATAGCAAGTACTGGACCAGAACACATAGCAACCACTGGACCAACACCACATAGCAAGCACTGGACCACGCCACATAGTAAGCACTGGACCAGAACACATAGCAAGCACTGAACCACGCCACAAAGCAACCACTGGACCAACACCACATAGCAAGCATTGAACCAAGCCGCATAGCAAGCACTGGACCACACCATACTGTAAACAATGGACCATGCCACGAAGCAACCACTAGAGCATGTCACAGAGCAACCACTAGACCACACCACATAGCAACCACTGGAACAAACAACATAGCAACCTCTAGACCAGACCACATAGTAAACAATGGACCATGCCACATAGCAATCACTGAACCATGCCACAAAGCAATCACTGGACCACACCACATAGCAACCACTGGACCATGCCACATAGCAAGCAGTAGACCACACCACATAGCAAGCACTGGACCACTCAACATAGCAAGCACTGGACCAGAAAACACAGCAACCACATGACCATACCACATAGCAACCACTGGACCACAACACAAAGTAACCACTGGACCACGCCGCATAGTAAGCACTGGACCACACCACAAAGCAACCACTGGACCATGCCACATAGCAAGCTCTGGACCACACCATATAGCAACCACTGGACCACGCCGCATAGTAAGCACTGGACCACACCACATAGCAACCACTGGACCACACTGCATAGTAAGCAGTGGATCACACCACATAACAACCACTGGACCACGCCACATGTCAAGCACTGGACCACACCATATTTCAAGCACCAGAACACTGCACCAGAACACATAGCAAGCACTGGACCATGCCACATAGCATGCACTGGACCATGCCACATAGCATGCACTGGACCATGCCACATAGCAAGCACTGGACCACACCACATAGCAAGCACTGGACCATGCAACATAGCAAGCACTGGACCACACCACATAGCAACCACTGGACCACGCAAAATAGCAAACATTGGAACACTGCACTACGCCAAATAACAAGCACTGGACGAGACCATATAGCAAAGCACTGGACCACACCACATAGCAACCACTGGACCACACCACATAGGCACCACTGGACCACGCCACATAGCAACCACTGGACCACGCCACATAGCAAGCACTCTACCACACCACATAGCAACCACTGGACCATGCGTCATAGCAAGCACTGGACCAAACCACATAGCAACCACTGGACCACACCACATAGGCACCACTGGACCATGCCACATAGCAAGCACTGCACTACGCCACATAGCAACCACTAGACTACACGACATAGAAACCACTGGACCACATGACATAACAACCACTGGACCACGCAACATAGCAAACACTGGAACACTACACTGCACTGGACCACACCACTTAGCAAACTACTGGACCATGACACATAGCAAGCACTGGACCACACCACATAGCAACCACTGGACCACACCGCATAGGCGCCACTGGACCACGCCACATAGCAAGCACCTGACCACACCACACAGAAACCAGTGGACCACGCTACATAACAAGCACTGGACCATACCGCATAGCAACCACTGGACCAGAACACATAGCAACCACTGGACCACGACACATGGCAAGCACTGGACCATGCCACATAGCACGCACTGGACCATGCCAAATAGCAACCACTGGACCACACCACATAGCAACCACTGGACCATGCGTCATAGCAAGCACTGGACCAAACCACATAGCAACCACTGGACCATGCCACATAGCAAGCACTGCACTACGCCACATAGCAACCACTGGACCACGCCACATAGCAACCACTGGACCATGGCACATGGCAACCACTGGACCACACCACATAGCAACCACTGGACCACGCCACATAACAAACACTGGACCAGAACACAAAGCAACCACTGGACCACGCCACATGGCAAGCACTGGACCAGAACACATAGCAAGCACTGAACCACGCCACATAGCAAGCACTGAACCACGCCACATAGCAACCACATGACCATGGCACATAGCAACCACTGGACCAGAACACATAACAAACACTGGACCAGAACACAAAGTAACCACTGGACCACGCCACATGGCAAGCACTGGACCAGAACACATAGCAAGCACTGGACCACGCCACATGGCAAGCACTGGACCAGAACACATAGCAAGCACTGGACCACACCACATGGCAAGCACTGGACCAGAACACATAGCACGCACTGGACCATGCCAAATAGCAACCACTGGACCACACCACATAGCAACCACTGGACCATGCCACATAGCAAGCACTGCACTACGCCACGTAGCAACCACTGGACCACGCCACATAGCAACCACTGGACCATGGCACATGGCAACCACTGGACCACACCACATAGCAACCACTGGACCACGCCACATAACAAACACTGGACCAGAACACAAAGCAACCACTGGACCACGCCACATGGCAAGCACTGGACCAGAACACATAGCAAGCACTGAACCACGCCACATAGCAACCACATGACCATGGCACATAGCAAGCACTGGACCAGAACACATAGCAAGCACTGAACCACGCCACATAGCAAGCACTGAACCACGCCACATAGCAACCACGGGATCACTCCACATAGCCACCACTAAACCACACCAGATAGCAAACACTGGACCAGAACACATAGCAAGCACTATGATTATTACACTACTGACCTCTAGAGATCTGCAGAACATCGCTCTGCCCCCTCTACCTCCTGATACATAGTGATATATCCTGCAGATTATTACACCATGACCTCTAGAGATCTGCAGAACATCGCTCTGTCCGCTCTACCTCTTGATACATAGTGATATATCCTGCAGATTATTACACCATGACCTCTACAGATCTGCAGAACATCGCTCTGTCCTCTCTACCTCCTGATACATAGTGATATATCCTGCAGATTATTACACCCCTGACCTCTAGAGATCTGCAGAACATCGCTCTGTCCTCTCTACCTCCTGATACATAGTGATATGTCCTGCAGATTATTACACCCCTGACCTCTAGAGATCTGCAGAACATCGCTCTGTCCTCTCTACCTCCTGATACATAGTGATATGTCCTGCAGATTATTACACCACTGACCTCTAGAGATCTGCAGAACATCACCCTGTCCTCTCTACCTCCTGATACATAGTGATATATCCTGCAGATTATTACACCCCTGACCTCTAGAGATCTGCAGAACATCGCTCTGTCCTCTCTACCTCCTGATACATAGTGATATGTCCTGCAGATTATTACACCACCGACCTCTTTAGGTGGATTTTACTTTCATGTAATAGCTGTGTATCAGACATTGAGGTCTGCGCCCCCTGGTCCTCCATATGGGGTCCCCCGACCTCCTCTCTGCGGTGCCCCCCATTCCCTGGTGTCATGTAAATCTCGTCCTGAGCAGTAATTTCTTCGCTGCAGATCACAATGTTATCGTTGACCTTATTAAGGGGATTTATGGGGTGTATCTGGTGCGGCCAGAAATCTCATATTTACTCTAAATGGAAAACATTTCACGTCTGACATTCGGTTCGCGCGGCGAGGGGCGTTTTCTGAGGAAATCTTATTTTCTGTCATTTAAGGTTTTATGTTCAGAACCATAAAATCAATAGTCAGGAAATATGTCCCCACATAAAGATCCCGCGTGAAACATTTCTAATTACAGATCGACAAAAAAATAAATGTACTCATCAGATGTTGAGATAAACTTTTCCAGCCCCCCCGATGGCGCGAACGCTCAATCCGTCTGGGCTCCATTCGCACTAACGTTACGCGCCAGACACAAGTTTAGTTTCTGTTTCGTAAATCCTGTTTTTCTTCCTCCTGAATTCCAATATGGTTTCCATTGTTACATTTACCTTCAGTTTGCCTCCTTTACCTATATCCGTTCTGCCGCAAACTGCGCTACTTTTCCATCCAAAATACCCCAAACCTGGCAGAATAAAAGCAAACTGAGGACAAATATAAAAACGGAAACCCCATCTAAATTAATGAGGAAAAACTGTATGTATTTCCTTTTTCTGTTACTAAAGTAGAACAGAGAATATGAAATTGCGCAAAACGCGTAACGCTAGTGTGAGCCTTATGGTGTTCAGCACAGATGGGTTTCATCTTACAACAAACTACAAGAAGTGCTCAATACAGGAGAACCCAAGAAGCAACGGCTCACGTATCTTTCCTGATAAATCGCGATATGGTGCCCAGCGGTAAGCCACCATCATGGCGCTCAGAGAATAATGTTATTACTGACATTTATTAACTTGTTTCCGCCAGGTTTCAGGCATATAGAAGTTGCACATTTTGGGGCACATCGTCTTGTTTGCTAAAAAGTGACACTTTTTGCTATTTTCAAAACCTGGGTGTGGCTTAGCAGTAGGGGCGTGGGCGCTCATGGTCCACCAGATTTACTGTAATTTATGCAACAAACTGCTCATAGCTGGCGTAGATTTCATATTTGGCACCCTGACAATCAGATATCTATATATATAAAGCTGAAAGCCCTCACTGACTGACTGACTGACTTCCCAATGTCGTAGAAACATGAAATTTGGCGCAAGCATAGATTATCTCCAAAATAGGAAAAGAAATTGGGTCCCAACTCGATTATTCAATTCTAGCGCAAAAGAATTGGCGTCGAAATTTTACGTACAAAATCTAAATCTCTCACTTCCCAATGTCATAGAAACGTGAAATTTGGCAGGAGCATTGATTATGTCATAAATAGGAAAAGTTAATGGGTCCCAACTCCATTATTCAATTCTATGCGCAAAAGAATTAGCGTCCAAATTTTACGTACGGAATCTAATTTTCTCACTTTCCGGTGTCATAGAAACGGGAAATTTGGCACGAGCATTGATTATGTCATAAATAGGAAAAGCTAATGGGTCCCAACTCGATTATTCAATTCTATGCGCAAAAGAATTAGCGTCCAAATTTTATGTACGTAATCTAATTCTCTCACTTCCTGATGTCATTTTATATGAAGGAAACGTCGCATGGTTACCTCCCCGTGGTGTTTTCTGGGTAACGCAGAGAACTATGCAAAATGGTGAACATATGTTTTTCCGGAATCTCTAAAGTAACCACGACTTCATAAGATTTTCCGTGTGAACACCAGTACCAAATTAACTCGGGCGAAGCCGGGTATATCAGCTAGTTAATCATATAATCCTAGACTGTTGGAGTTGGAAGGGACTTTCAGGATCATCGGGTACTTCAGGGTCATCGGGTCCAACCCCCTGCTCAGTTCAGGATCCCTAAATCGTCGCAGACAGATGTCTCCCCGGCCTCTGAAGACTTCCATTGAAGGAGAACTCCCCACCTCCCGTGGCAACCTGTTCCACTCATTGATCCCCTCACTGTCTAATATCTAATCTGGGTCTCCTCCCTTTCGGTTTCCTCCCATTGCTTCTAGTCTTTCCTTGTGCAGATGAGAATAGGGCTGATCCCTCTGCACTGTGACAGCCCTTCAGATATTTGTAGACAGCTATTAAGTCTCCTCTCAGCCTTCTCTTCTGCTAAACATTCCCAGATCCTTTAACCGTTCCTCATAGGACATGATTTGCAGACCGCTCACCATCTTGGTAACTTGCTCCAGTTTGTCTATGTCTTTTATAAAGTGGGGTGCCCAGAACTGGACCCAGTATTCCACATGAGGTCTGACTAAGAAAGAGTAGAGGGAGACAATGACCTCACATGATCTAGACTCTATGCTTCTCTTAATACATCCCAGAATTGTGTTTGCCTTTTTGGCTGCTGCATCACATTGTTGACTCATGTTCAGTGTATGATCTATTAGTATACCCAAGTCTTTTTCACATGTGCTGCTGCTTAGCCCAATTCCTCCCATTCTGTATGTGCTTTGTTCATTTTTCTTGCCCAGATGTAGGACTTTACATTTCTCCTTGTTAAAAACCATTCTGTTAGTCGCCGACCACTGTGCAAGCTTTTCTAGATCTTCTTGAGTACTCCCCCTCTCTTCCCTATTGTTAGCTATCCCTCCTAGCTTTGTGTCATCAGCAAATTTGATTCGTTACCCATCAATTCCCTCCTCCAGATCATTTATAACAATGTTGGCCAACACTGGGCCTAGGACAGAGCCTTGTGGTCCCCACTTGATACATTCTGCCACTTGGATGTGCAGCCATTTATGACCACTCTTTGAGTACGATCACTCAGCCAGTTGTGAATCCACCTAACAGTTGCCTTGTCAATCCCAGATTTGGTCATTTTCTCAATAAGTATGGTATGAGATACTTTGTCAAATGCTTTACTAAAGTCAAGATATACTATATCCACCGCATCTCCCTGATCAACCGAGTCGGTGATACTATCATAGAAGGAGATTAGATTAATCCGGCATGCCTTGTTTGTTACAAACCCATGCTGGCTCTGGTTAATTACTCCATTCTCATCCAAGTACTTGCATACATGCTGTTTAATAATTTGTTCAAAGACCTTCCCCAGTATAGATGTCAGGCTCACAGGCCTGTAGTTTCCTGGATCCACCATCTTCTTTTTTTTGAAGATAGGGACAACATTTGCCCTTTTTCAATCTTCTGGGACTTCTCCCATTCTCCAGGAATATTTCCAGATTATGGCGAGTGGTTCAGCAATTACCACCGCTGCTTTAGTATCCTAGGATGTAATTCATCTCGACCTTGAGACTTGAATTCATGTAAGTTGTAAGTATTCCATCACAATCTCTTTGACCATAGATAGTCTGCATTATTTCCATAGTTACATCTACTTTCTGAGAGAAAACATACAAAATAGGAATTTAAAAGTTTGTTCTTCTCATCAATCTTAAGCAATTTACCATTTTCATTTAGTAAGCATATAATAGCATCTTTGAATTTCTTTTGTTTCCGACCCCCCAAAATCCTTTTTTATTGCTTTTGGCCTCTCTTACAAGCCTCAATTCATTATCAGCTTTAGCTTTTCTGACCCTTGCCCTACAGTTTCTGCAGACCCCATTATATTCTTCTTTAGATATTCCCCCCTCTTTCCATTTGATAAACATATTTTTCTTCCTCTTTAACATGTCCACAAGTTCTGTGTTCATCCATCCGGGTCTCTTTAAATGCTTCCCATTCTTCCTTCTTATAGGCCGCCTGCACACGGGCAGAAATCCCGCCGCGGGATTTCCCGCGGGATTTCCGCCACTGAAAGTTTGTATAGGAGTGCATTACAATACGCACTCCTATGCAGACGGCCGCGGTTTGGCCGCGCGAAATCTCACGCGGCAAACAAACCGCGACATGTCCTATTTTTGTGCGGGGCTCGCACTCACCCGGCCGCTGGCTCCGGTCTGCGCATGCGCCGGCTGCGCCGCAGCCAGCACATAAAAGAGCTGGGGCCGCCAGGCGCGGGAGAGTACGCGCTCGTCCCTGCAGGCTCTCGGATCGGGTCCCGCGGCGAGAATTCTCGCTGCCGGATCCGACCCGCTCGTGTGCAGGCGGCCTTAGGGATTGGTAATGATTAATCTCATTTCACAATATTTCCCAACCTTCTTGGACATTTCTGTCCTTAAGAACATCCAGCCATTGGATTCTTCCTATTTCTGAGTTCATTGAAATCTGCCTTTCTGAAATCCAACCATGAGGTCTGAGTCTTCTCAGTTCTTCCTCTAGTGGTGGCTGTATATATCTGTATGTAGTGAGCTCCTCCTAGTGGTGGCTGAATATATCTGTATACAGTGGGCTCTCTCTAGTGTTGGCTATAAACATATCTGTATACAGTCAGCTCCCCCTAGTGGTGGCTGTATATATCTGTATTTAGTGAGCTCCCCCTAATGGTGGCTGCATATATCTGTATACAGTGAGCTCCCCTTAGTGGTGGCTGTATATATCTGTATGTCGTGAGCTACCCCTAGTGGTGACTGTATATATTTGCATGTAGTGAGCTCCCCAATGGTGGCTGTATATATCTGTACATAGTGAGCTCCCCCAGTGGTGGCTGTATATATCTGTATGCAATGAGCTCCCCCTAGTGGTGGCTGTATATATCTGTATGTAGAGAGATCCCCCTAGTGGTGGCTGTATATATCTGTATGTAGTGAGCTCCCCCTAGGGGTGGCTGTATATATCTGTATGTAGTGAGCTCTCCCTAGTGGTGTCTGTATATATCTGTATGTAGTGAGCTCCCCCAGTGGTGGCTGAATATATCTGTATAGTGGACTCCTCCAAGTGGTGCCTGTCTATATATGCATGTAGTAAGCTCCTCCTAGTGGTGGCTATATTTATCTGTACGTAATGAGGTTCCGCTAGTGGTGGCTGTATATATCTGTACACAGTGAGCTCTCTCTAGTGGTGGCTGTATATATCTGTATGCAGGGAGCTCCCCCTAGTGGAGGCTGTATATATCTGTATGTAGGGAGCTCCCCCGAGTAGTGACTGTATATATCTGTATGTAGTGAGCTCCCCCTAGTGGTGACAGCATATATTTGTATACAGTGAGCCCCTCTAGTGGTTTCTGTATATATCTGTATGTAGTGAGCTCCTCCTAGTGGTGGCTGTATATATCTGTATACAGTGAGCTAACCCTAGCGGTAGTTGTATATATCTGCATATAGTGAGCTCCCCCTAGTGGTGGCTGTATATATCTGTATATAGTGATCTCTCCCTAGTGGTGGCTCTATAAATCTGTATGTAGTGAGCTACCCCTAGTGATGGCTGTATAAATCTGTATGTAGTGAGCTCCCCCTAGTATTGGCTATATATATATCTGTATGCAGTGAGCTTCCCCTAGTGGTGGCTGTAAAAATATGTATGTAGTGAGCTCCCCCTAGTGGTGGTTGTATATATCTGTATGTATTGAGCTCCCCCTAGTAGTGGCTATATACATCTGTATGTAGTGAGCTCCCCCTAGTGGTGGTTGTATATATCAGTATACAGTGTGCTCTCCCTAGTGGTGGTTGTATATATCTGTATGCAGTGAGCTCCCCCTAGTGCTGGCTGCATATATTTGTATGCAATGATTTCGCCCTAGAGATGGCTGTATGTATCTGTATATAGTGAGCTCCCCTAGTGGAGGCTGTATATATCTGTATGTAGTGAGCTCCCCCTAGTGGTGGCTGTATATGTCTGTATATAGTGAGCTCCCCTAGTGGTGGCTGTATATATCTGTATGTAGTGAGCTCCCCCTAGTGGTGGCTGTATATATCTGTATGTATTGAGCTCCCCTTAGTTGTGGCTGTATGTATCTGTATACAGTGAGCTCTCCCTAGTGGTGGTTGTATATATCTGTTTACAGTGAGCTCTCCCTAGTGGTGGCTGTATATATCTGTATGTAGTGAGCCACCCCTAGTGGTGGCTGTATATATCTGTATGTAGTGAGCTCCCCCTAGTGGTGGCTGTATATATCTGTATGTAGTGAGCTCCCCCTAGTGGTGGCTGTATATATCTGTATGTAGTGAGCTACCCCCTAGTGGTGGCTGCATATATTTGTATACAGTGAGCCCCCCTAGTGATGGCTGTATATATCTGTATATAGTGAGCTCTTCCTAGTGGTGGCTTCATATATCTGTATACAGTTGGCTCCCTCTAGCGGTGGCTGTATATATCTGTATGTAGTGAGCTCCCCCTAGTTTGGGCTGTGTATATCTGTATGTAGTGAGCTCCCCCTAGTGGTGGCGGTATATATCTGTATACAGTGATCTCTCCCTAGTGATCGCTTTATAAATCTGTATGTAGTGACATCCCCTAGTGGTGGCTGTATATATCTGTATACAGTGAGCTCCCCCTAGTGGTGGCTGTATATATCTGTATACAGGGAACTCCCCCTAGAGATGGCT
The DNA here is from genome assembly GCA_035609135.1 of Eleutherodactylus coqui. Lineage (NCBI taxonomy): Eukaryota > Metazoa > Chordata > Amphibia > Anura > Eleutherodactylidae > Eleutherodactylus > Eleutherodactylus coqui. The sequence continues at coordinate 147,543,230 of CM069415.1, forward strand.
GCATATATTTGTATGCAATGAGTTCCCCTAGAGATGGCTGTATATATCTGTATATAGTGAGCTCCCCTATTGGAGGCTGTATATATCTGTATGTAGTGAGCTCCCCCTAGTGGTGGCTGTATATATCTGTATATAGTGAGCTCCCCCTAGTGGTGGCTGTATATTTCTGTATGTATTGAGCTCCCCTTAGTGGTGGCTGTATATATCTGTTTACAGTGAGCTCTCCCTAGTGGTGGCTGTATATATCTGTATGCAGTGAGCCACCCCTAGTGGTGGCTGTATATATCTGTATGTAGTGAGCTACCCCCTAGTGGTGGCTGCATATATTTGTATACAGTGAGCCCCCCTAGTGTTGGCTGCATATATTTGTATACAGTAAGCCCCCCTAGTGGTGGCTGTACAGATCTGTATGTAGTGAGCTGTTCCTAGTGGTGGCTCTATATATCTGTATACAGTTGGCTCTCTCTAGTGGTGGCTGTATATATCTGTATGTAGTGAGCTCCCCCTAGTGGTGGCTGTATATATCTGTATACAGTGATCTCTCCCTAGTGATCGCTTTATAAATCTGTATGTTGTGAGCTCCCCCTAGTGGTGGCTGTATATGTCTGTATGTAGTGAACTCCCCCTAGTGGTGGCTGTATATGTCTGTATGCAGTGAGCTCCCCCTAGTGGTGGCTGTATATATCTGTATACAGGGAGCTCCCCCTAGTGGTGGTTGTATATATCTGTATGTCGTGAGCTACCCCTAGTGGTGGCTGTATATATCTGTATACAGGGAGCTCCCCCTAGTGCTGGCTGCATATATTTGTATACAGTGAGTTCCCCCTAGAGATGGCTGTATACTGTATATCTGTATATAGTGAGCTCCCCTAGTGATGGCTGTATATATCTGTATACAGGGAGCTACCCTAATGGTGGCTGTATATATCTGTATGTAGTGAGCTCCCCCTAGTGGTGGCTGTGTATATCTGTAGGTAGTGAGCTCACCCTAGTGGTGGCTGTATATATCTGTATACAGTGATCTCTCCCTAGTGATCGCTTTATAAATCTGTATGTAGTGAGCTACCCTAGTGGTGGCTGTATATATCTGTATACAGTGATCTCTCCCTAGTGGTGGCTGCATATATTTGTATACAGTGAGTTCCCCCTAGAGATGGCTGCATATATTTGTATGCAATGAGTTCCCCCTAGAGATGGCTGTATATATCTGTATATAGTGAGCTCCCCTAGTGGAGAATGTATATATCTGTATGTAGTGAGCTCCCCCTAGTGGTGGCTGTATATATCTGTATATAGTGAGCTCCCCTAGTGGTGGGTGTATATATCTGTATGTAGTGTGCTCCCCCTATTGGTGGCTGTATATATCTGTATGTATTGCGCTCCCCTTAGTGGTGGCTGTATATATCTGTTTACAGTGAGCTCTCCCTAGTGGTGGCTGTGTATATCTGTATGTAGTGAGCCACCCCTAGTGGTGGCTGTATATATCTGTATGTAGTGAGCTACCCCCTAGTGGTTGTATATATCTGTTTACAGTGAGCTCTCCCTAGTGGTGGCTGTGTGTAGTGAGCCACCCCTAGTGGTGGCTGTATATATCTGTATGTAGTGAGCTACCCCCAAGTGGTGGCTGCATATATTTGTATACAGTGAGCCCCCCTAGTGTTGGCTGCATATATTTGTATACAGTGAGCCCCCCTAGTGGTGGCTGTACAGATCTGTATGTAGTGAGCTGTTCCTAGTGGTGGCTCCATATATCTGTATACAGTTGGCTCCCTCTAGTGGTGGCTGTATATATCTGTATGTAGTGAGCTCCCCCTAGTGGTGGCTGTATATATCTGTATACAGTGATCTCTCCCTAGTGATCGCTTTATAAATCTGTATGTAGTGAGCTCCCCCTAGTGGTGGCTGTATATATCTGTATATAGTGAGCTTCCCCTAGTGGTGGTTGTATATATGTGTATGTAGTGAGCTCCCCCTAGCGGTGGCTGTATATATCTGTATGTATTGAGCTCCCCTTAGTGGTGGCTGTATATATCTGTTTACAGTGAGCTCTCCCTAGTGGTGGCTGTATATATCTGTATGTAATGAGCCACCCCTAGTGGTGGCTGTATATATCTGTATGTAGTGAGCTACCCCCTAGTGGTGGCTGCATATATTTTTAATACAGTGAGCCCCCCTAGTGGTGGCTGTATATATTTGTATATAGTGAGCTCTTCCTAGTGGTGGCTTCATATATCTGTATACAGTTGGCTCCCTCTAGTGGTAGCTGTATATATCTGTATGTAGTGAGCTCCCCCTAGTGGTGGCTGTGTATATCTGTATGTAGTGAGCTCCTCCTAGTGGTGGCTGTATATATCTGTTTACAGGGAGCTCCCCCTAGTGGTGGGTGTGTATATCTGTATGTAGTGAGCTCCCCCTAGTGGTGGCTGTATATATCTGTATGTAGTGAGCTCCCCCTACTGGTGGCTGTATATATCTGTATGAAGTAAGCTCCTCCTAGTGGTGGCTGTATATATCTGTATGTAGGGAGCTCTCCCTAGTGGTGGCTGTATATATCTGTATGTAGGGAGCTCTCCCTAGTGGGGGCTGTATATATCTGTATGTAGTGAGCTCCCCCTAGTGGTGGCTGTATATATCTGTATGTAGTGAGCTCCCCCTAGTGGTGGCTGTATATATCTGTATGTAGTGAGCTCCCCCTAGTGGTGGCTGTATATCTCTGTACACAGTGATCTCTCCCTAGTGATCGCTTTATAAATCTGTATGTAGTGCGCTACCCCTAGTGGTGGTTGTATATATCTGTATGTAGTGAGCTCCCCGTAGTGGTGGTTGTATATATCTGTATGTAGTATGCCACCCCTAGTGGTGGCTGTATATATCTGTATGTAGTGAGCTACCCCCTAGTGGTGGCAGCATATATTTGTATACAGTGACCCCCCCTAGTGGTGGCTGTATATATCTGTATATAGTGAGCTCTTCCTAGTGGTGGCTTCATATATCTGTATACAGTTGACTCCCTCTAGTGGTGGCTGTATATATCTGTATGTAGTGAGCTCCCCCTAGTGGTGGCTGTGTATATCAGTATGTAGTGAGCTCCCCCTAGTGGTGGCTGTATATATCTGTATACAGTGATCTCTCCCTAGTGATCGCTTTATAAATCTGTATGTAGTGAGCTACCCCTAGTGGTGGTTGTATATATCTGTATGTAGTGAGCTCCCCCTAGTGGTGGCTGTATATGTCTGTATACAGGGAGCTCCCCCTAGTGGTGGTTGTATATATCTGTATGTAGTGAGCTCCCCCTAGTGGTGGCTGTATATATCTGTATACAGGGAGCTCCCCCTAGTGCTGGCTGCATATATTTGTATACAGTGAGTTCCCACTAGAGATGGCTGTATATATCTGTATATAGTGAGCTCCCCTAGTTGTGGCAGTATATATCTACATACAGTGAGCTTCCCCTAGTTTGGGCTGTATACATCTGTATGTAGTGAGCTCCCCCTAGTGGTGGCTCTATACATCTGTATGTAATGAGCTCCTGCTAGTGGTGGCTGTATATATCTGCATACAGTGAGCTCCCCATAGTGGTGGCTGTATATAACTGCATACAGTGAGCTTTCCGGCTCTAGATCGCCACCATTAACCCCTTCACCATTCTAAACCATATCCTTATACAGATAGTCCCCGACTTGCGAACATTCGAGTTACGAATTTCGCTAGATACGAACTATCTGTTCAGCACAGTATGATGTAATGCTATGGCATGACATCATACTGTGCAGGGGCCGGAGAGGCTTCTATCAAGCCTGATAGAAGCCTGTCCGGTCACATCGCGGTTGCTAGGCAGCCGGTGGCCTTCTGAAAGGCCCTAGGGCTGTCTATGCAGAGCGCCTATCAAGCCGTGCGCTCTATGGGCACTCTGCATAGGCAGCCCTGGGGCCTTTCAGGAGGTCCCCGGCTGCCTAGCAACCACACAGCGTCCCGCGATCTCATCGTGGGACACTGTACGGGCCCCCTGAACGTCGGGTGCTGGCTGTTCTTACAGCGGGCACCCGGCGGCAGCAGTTCCGACGAGCCGCGCCGCTCGTCAGAACTGTTAACACTTTAAATACCGCTGTCAGAGCGGTATTTAAAGTGTTAACAGTTCCGACGAGCGGCGCGGCTCGTCGGAACTGCTGCCGCCGGGTGCCCGCTGTAAGAACAGCCGGCACCCGACGTTGTATGGAGTGGGATCCACTCGCGATCCAGCTCCATAGAAGCATTTGTTCGACTTGCGAACAAATCGACTTCCGAACAGGTTCCTGGAACGGAACCTGTTCGCAAGTCGGGGACCATCTGTATAGTAAGTGATAACCACTAAACCAGCCAAGACCTGCAGGTATGTTGGATATTAACCCCATCCATCCTAGACCTCCATAGGTAATATTAACCCCTCCACCACCCTAGACCACCAGGGACATTGCAATTACAAGGGTCAACGGCCGCTGAACCGCCTGATATAGAATGTCTTACATGGGGAGAGGACAATCTAAGGTATAATAGAGTGTAAAGGTGGAAGCACGACATTTAGCTGTTTCCACAATCTGCCTCCCCTGCATGTACTGCTGATAGGGAGAACCTGCCCCAAATGGTCGGGGTGCGGGCCGCGGCATCCAGGCCTCATCTGGGACCTTACTGGCACTTCATCCTATGAGGGCGTCCGTTTTCAGTCGGTTGGTGACATTCACGGCTCTGTTCGTGATTGGGTGGTAATAAACATGCAGTTTCATCTCCTCGACCAGAATCAGGAGGAGCTGAGCGCCTGGAGATTTAATGTCCCTTCTCTAACAAATCAGGTCTGCGCAGGTTTTAGCGCCGGCGCTCCGGGCAAATTGAATGCAGTCAACAAGGACTTGGTGCTTTACGGGAAGGATTGTTACCTGAGGCGTCTCTATGGAAACACGAGACACAATCGGAGCCGCCGGGGCTGATCTACGACGGCCACTTATTGGAAAGTGAGGAAAAACAGGTGCTGCCTCCACCGCCGCGCTCGCGCCGAAACAATGAGCCATTCAGGCCAAGTATCTGCTCTTAATATCAGATCTCGTTAGACGTGATGTCAGCTGCGCCAAGAAAGCAATTATGTCCCGGCTCGGAGAATGACAAAACGAAACATTTCAAAAATGTGAAAAGTGGAAATAATTTAAGACCTTTGTAAAGCGCAGAACAGGAAACTTGGCAGCAGCGGGGCTCGGGGGCTCGTAGATCATATTATCTGGTAGCCCCCGTTTTACTGTTAATTTTCTGAGGACAAGGCTGCACTTCATCAGCCTATGATAATAGAAAGTTAATGCCCCCGTGGAAACCGCGATTGTAAATCTCAGAGAGCCAGTAACATAAGAGGGAGCTGAACGGCTTCTGTCAGACCAAAGTTTTTTTATTAAGTAGCGCGGCCGACGGCCATAATGGTTTTATGGGACACTTAGAGAACACTTTCCTGCAGTCCTGGCACAAGTACGGGGGGGGGGGCGGGGGGGCATCGTGTTTTATGAGGTTTTACATAGAAATACACAGAATCATTTGAAGGAAATCTCCAGAAAGAATGGTGAAATCCTCGCGTCTTCAGCAGAACGTGTTCCTATACATTACCGCAAGGTTATAACAGCAGTCACCTTATCTCCCAGCATTCCCTGCAGGATGGCCAGAAGGGGGCACTGGGCTTCTAAGGGTGCTTTTACACGAGGCGACCTGATGGGCACCAGATACCTGACTGTCGTCCCAGTGATAATCACGAGCATCGCCGGAGATCGTTCATCCGCCTCCATTCACAGTAAGGGCAGAAACACGGGACAAAACCCAACCGCTGACTTCAATGGGAGTTCACTGGTTTGGTTTTCACTATCAGGATTTCTCGGGCGTGAATACTGCGGACGAGGGAAGGTAGGGCTCGCCCTGCAGTGGATACGTCATGCGGGACGATCGGGCGGTTATAGTCAAACTTCTGCACTGAAAAGACGGCAAAGGGGAAGAAATTTCCCTGGTTCGGGCGCACTGTGCTCCGTGCCACCGAGTGAAGTTGCGCCTGCGGCAGCGTGTTCTTGCCCTGAGCAGGTAGTTATTATAAGTGACGACTGCCTGTTTACACAGAACCATCCCTCATTCAGTTTTTTGCAAGCAGTAACTGAACGACACACAACATGTGAATGACGTCTCGTTCGCCGTTCAGTCGCTGCACGCATTTACACCGAACAGATTCTGCCAGATTATTATTACCTGTAGCATCAGCTATGAGGGCGGCTTCACACGGGCAGATGTGTGATTGGACACACCACAGCGCAACATACATGTGCTATGTACGAGGCGGAGTGGCGCATTTTGCTTCACTTTTCGCGCATCAGGGTATGTAGATTGGCACATGGCAGATTAACATGATTTAAATTGCTGTTTATGGTCCAGATGTGTTTTTTTTCATGGAATTCCGCATCTGTGGATGAATGCCAAGCTCTCCAAGAAGCCCAACATAGGGATCATGGGAGATCTTACCCATCCAGACATTTGTTGGGAATCTCTCAGGTAAAAGTAATGGATCCAACAGATTCTTATCCGCTCTTGGTGACAACTTTATCTTCCAGAAGGTAGAAGAGAAAACAAGGGGATCTGCTATCTGGGACCTAATTCTTACCAACAGGGAGGGAATGGTTGAGGAAGTAAGGGTGGCTGGGACCTTAGGAGGCAGTGATCATGATAGCCTTGGAGGTTGGATAACAAGGGGAGGAAGACCTGAGAAGACTCAGACCTCAAGGTTGGATTTCAGAAAGGCAGATTGTAATGGACTCAGAAAGAGGAAGAATCCAATGGCTGGATGTTCTTAAGGACAGAAATGTCCAAGAAGGTTGGGAAATATTGTGGAATGAGATTCTCAAAGCACAATCGTTACCAATCCCTAAAAGAAGGAAGAATGGGAAGCATCTAAAGAGACCCGGATGGATGAACACAGAACTTGTACACATGTTACAAAGGAAGAAAAATATGTTTATCAAATGGAAAGAGGGGGGAATATCTAAAGATATTTATCTATCAGAGACTGAACATGAGTCAACAATGTGATGCAGCAGCCAAAAAGGCAAACACAATTCTGGGATGTATTAAGAGAAGCATAGAGTCTAGATCATGTGAGGTCATTATCCCCCTCTACTCTTCCTTAGTCAGACCTAATCTGAAATACTGTGTCCAGTTCCCAGCACCAAGATGCTGAGCGGTCTGCAAATCATGTCCTATGAGGAACGGTTAAAGGATCTGGGAATGTTTAGCTTGCAGAAGAGAAGGCTGAGAGGAGACTTAAAGGGGTTGTCCCGCACCTAAAGTGAATTTTTTTTTTGCCCAGTACCTGTAAAAGAATACTGCTGCCAGGTGTTATTATTAAAAAAAAAAATTCCCTTACCTGAATCCCCGTTCAGCAACTTTAAAAAATCTTCTTTCCAAGATGGCTGCCGCTGGTCTTCTCCCACGATGCACCACGGGTCTTCTCCCATGGTGCACTGTGGATGTTCTTCTGCTGTCTGAGCTCCATTGCCGATTCCAACCACCTCATTGGCTGATCGGCATCATGTGACAGGGGTGGAGCTACGCGATGACGTCAAGAAGGGGGAGGAGCCAGGACGCAGCTCGTGAGCAAGGACCTTCCAGAAGGGAATTCCTCTCTGTGCAAGCCCGACTGTTCATGCGACCAGAGAAGAAGTTTGATCGTCGCCATGGAGACGGGGACGCCAGCACCGGAGGGGGTAAGTGTATAACTTCTGTATGGCCAATATTTAATGCACGCTGTATATTACAAAGTGCATTAATATGGCCATACAGAAGTGTATAACCCCACTTGCTTTCGTGGGACAACCCCTTTAATAGCCGTCTACAAATATCTGAAGGGCTGTCACAGTGCAGAGGGATCAGCCCTATTCTCATCTGTACAAGAAAAGACTAGAAGCAATGGGATGAAACTGAAGGGGAGGAGACATAGATTAGATATTAGACAGTGAGGGGATCAATGAGTGGAACAGGTTGTCACGGGAGGTGGGGAGTTCTCCTTCAATGGAAGTGTTCAAACAAAGACTGGACAAATATCTGTCTGGGATGATTTAGTGAATCCTGCACTGAGCAGGGGGTTGGACCCGATGACCCCGGAGGACCCGATGACCCCGGAGGACCTGATGACCCTGGAGGACCTGATGACCCCGGAGGACCCGATGATCTTGAAAGTCCCTTCCAACCCCACCATTCTATGATTTGCGCACCTCCTATAGACTTCTATGGGGATCTGTGGTGTGCAAATGTTCACAGAAATAAAACAGGTTCTATTCTTTTGCGCATGCAAAATCAGGAAATGAGAACAAACCCATTGAAATCAATAAGTTGTATTCTCTGCGTAAATGTGCCCATGTGAAGCCGCGCTCATATTCATACATCTGGATGCAGGCGCGTATGACACACATGTAGTCTGATGTCCCAGTGCAGACAGCCGTCTGGGGGCGGGGCTTGACACTATCAGCTCTTAATGTCTTTCTGAGACGCACTGGTTGTCGACTCTCAGGGTTTAATTTGGACTACGATTTTCTGTATCGCTGTTTGGACTTTTAGCGAGATCCAGTGATGAGCGGCACAGGGGTTCCCTCGCAGGGTCAGGCTTAGGATTAGTCCTGATTAAAACTGTCTACAGTTCCTACACAGACCTATGTGCCTCCAAGCAGGGGTGCGACTATAGCGGATGCAGGGGATGTGGTGGCCCCCGGGCCCAGGAGCCTTAGGGGCCCATAAGGCCTCTCCTCTCCATATAGGGAGCCCAGTACTATGAATAAAGCGTTATAGTTGGGGGCCCGCTTACAGGTTTTGCATTGGGGTCCCGAAGCTTCAGGTTACGTCTCTGGGTCTATGGTTGCAGTCTAAAACAAGCTCCGTGTATTCTGTCCCTGGGGTCGTGTTACTCCGCCGCTGCTTCTCCTCTTCCTCCAGTTGGTGCACTTCTTTAGCAGGTCCTATTCAACTCCTCCGGCGAAATGGCTCAGGACGTAATAGGGCGGCACTACGCCTGTTTGTCTGCTGCAGCACACGGCTCTACCCATCCACGTCTCATGCCACGTGCTGCACAATCGTGTTGGACGTCACATACGTCCTATCACTGCCTGGCCATCTCTCTGTTCAGCCACATCACCGCTGCTCATTTGTCGGGCCCCAGCCGCACAGTCATCTGTGGCCATCTTGCACGGAGCCCACCTGCTTTCACGGCTTTTGCCCCTTTATTTCACCTACTGCAGATGCAGTTGCAGTACTCACAACCTTTTTTGCTGCCAGGTCCTTTTCTGCATGCTATCAGGGAGATGTAGCCTGTCCCGTGGCTCATGCCACTTTTCTCAACAAATGGCCTCCGCCACTTCTTCTGCCTGTTTCTATGCCACTAATTGCCCTAAAATTTCACTCGTCAATAGTGCCCTCTCTTGCCATTTATGTCACCTGGTGGGCTGGCACCTTCCCTGCGGCTGAGCTTCAGGAGAGCCACACTGGTTGTATCACTGCCCACATCGTCAATGAAGGCTTTCCCCGGCCGGCCGCTGCAACAGTTGCGTCATTGACAGAGGAGGGACCTGGCTGCGGGGCTCTCTGTCTCCATCACAAACAGTAGAGGAGTGAAAGCTCCTTCGCCATCTTCCAGCAGTACATATCCTGCACAGGGATGATAGGAGTACCGACACACGAGGAGGATGGGAGTATCGATGCATGGGGATGATGGGAGTACTGATGCATGAGGAGGATGGGAGTATCGATGCATGGGGATGATGGGAGTACTGATGCATGAGGAGGATGGGAGTATCGATGCATGGGGATGATAGGAGTACCGACACACGAGGAGGATGGGAGTATCGATGCATGGGGATGATGGGAGTACTGATACATGAGGAGAATGGGAGTACTGATACATAAAGAGCTTAGGAGGAGGATGGAAGTACTGATGCACGGGGGCCTTATGAGCACCGAGGGATTCACCTGTTCTCCGGTGGGTTGGTCCGGGCCTCATTATACACGCCAGTCCCTTGTTCCAGCAGAACCTTCTCCCGCCGGGTGTAAAAGGACCCGCAGTGGAGTTAATGTTAAGTAAATTCTGAGCATTTCTTCTGGCGGCAAGTTATGTTAAGGTGAGAGGAAGTAGCGGCCATCTGAGGATTATATGTGGGCATGTGATAATAGGTAGATAAACGCTGCCGCCGCGACATGCCGTGCAGCAATCAGAGTTTCCAGCTGAGACTAATAGCAGGAATTTTAGGTAATCTGAATAGTTGTGAGCGGCAAGTAGAAGCGCGGCGCCTGACGTTGTGCACTTACTGCTGCAACATAATCTACTATACTGATTGACAGGATGCCGGCGCCGGAGCAACAGCCAAGAGACAAAGAGTCTGTAATAGTGAAGGAACAAGTTGACTGTCCTGTATTAATTCACGGTCCAAGCACACTAAGCCGTGTTCCCCACATACATGTCATGTTCCCCATGTGTTGTAATGAGTCTGTCATGAAGCGGCCACACTGGACTCATCAACAACATATACATGTAGTGGCCGTCCAGGACAGACCATCATCATATACAAGTAGTGGCCATACTGGACTCAGCATCATCATATACAAGTAGTAGCCATACTGGACTCATCAACAACATATACAAGTAGTGGCCGTCCTGGACTGACCATCATCATATACAGGTAGTGGCCATACTGGAGTCACCATCATCATATACAAGTAGTGGCCGTCCTGGAATCAGATCTTAGAAGTCAGGCTCACTGGCCTGTAGTTTCTTGGATCCACCTTCTTCCCTTTTTTGAAGATAGGGACAACTTTGCCATTTTCGAATCTCCTGGGACTTCTCCTGTTCTACAGGAATTTTCAAGGATTAGTGGTTCAGCAATTACCTCTGCTGCTTCCTTTAGTATCCTAGGATGTAATTCATCTGGACCTTGAGACTTGAATTCATGTAAGTTAGCTAAGTGTTCCCTCACCATCTCTCTGCTTATGGATAGCCTGCATTCTTGTATTCCCCCAATAGCAGAGGGAAGATCAGTTGATGTTCCATCTACTTTCTGAGAAAAAACAGATACAAAATGGGATGTAAAAGTTTGTCCTTCTCAGCATCATTCTTAACCAATTCACCATTTTCATCTTATAAGCATCCAATAGCATCTGTGACTTTTCTTTTGCTTTTGCCCCCCAAATCCTTTTTTATTGCTTTTGGTCTCTCTTACAAGCCTCAATTCATTATTAGGCAGCTATGCGGACCCCTCTGTCCTGTGCCGGTCACTGCACTGGCTGCCCTTCAAATACAGAATACAATTTAAACTCACCACCCTCATCCACAAAGCGTGGCAGAATATGTTGGCGCGATACAAATACACATTATTACCATTATTAGCTTTATCTTTTCTGACCCTTGCCCTACAGTTTCTGCAGACCCCATTATATTCTTCTTTAGATATTCCCCCTCTTTCCATTTGATAAACATATTTTTCTTCCTCTTTAACATGTGTACAAGTTCTGTGTTCATCCATCCGGGTCTCTTTAACCTCTTCCTGCTTCAGGATGTACATTTACATCCTGGAGTGTCGGGGTATGTATGACGAGAGGCCGCGGGGCAACCTCTCTGCATACAGCACTGGCGTCAGCTGCTTATTACAGCTGACATGCGCGGGCAATAGCAGTGATCGGCTGTGCTGCCGATTGTGGCTATTAACCTTTTAAATGCTGCTGTCAATCCAGTGAGATCAGGGGAGCCATGCAGGTGTCATGGCTGCCGGGGGCCTTCTGAAACGCCCCAGGGCTGCCTTACCAGACTGCCTATCAAGCCTACCCCGTGGAGTGGCTTGATAGACGGCCCGCCAAATTGCAGTATGACGTAATGCTGTAGCATTACATCATACTGCAGGACTGATCAAAGCATCGCATGCTGTGGTCCCCCAAGGGGACTTAAGAAGAAAGTTAAAAAAAGATCAATAAAGTTTTATTAATTAAAAAAAAAAAAAAGTAATATAAGTTTAAATCACCCCCCTTTTGCCATATCTATAATTAAACAATCTAAATCATAAAATAAAAATACATATTTGTTATCGTCGCGTCCGTAAAAGTCCGATCTATCAAAGTAGCGCATTATTTACCGCGCACGGTGAACGTCATCCGAAAAAAAAAAAGAACGCCAGAAATGCACTTTTTCAGTCACCCTGTCTCCCAGGAAAAACGCAATAGAAAGCGATCAAAAAGTTGTATATATTCCCAATAGGTACTAACAGAAACTACAGGACATCCCGCAAAAAATGAGCCCTCGATCAACTACATCGACAGAAAAATCAAAAAGTTACTGTGGGCAGAAGATGGCGGCAGAAAATAATTGAAAAAGAAAAAATGTCTTTGAGAAAAAAAAAAGAGTAGCATAGTAAAAAAAACGACATCCGTTTGGTATCGCAGTAATCCCACTGACCTGTAGAATAACGCTATCAGGCGGCTTTTGTTGCAGTTTGTGCGCCGTAAAAACAAGACGCACTGAAAGATGGTGGGAAAAAAGGGGTCCGCGTCATTAAGGGGTTAAATGCTTCCCATTCTTCCTTCTTGTAAGTCTCATGTTCACAGATATATGATACAATGCTGAGGGAAAACCAGAGACCGTGTATGGGCAGCGAGCGTACTGCGCATGCCGTATCTCACGCACGCTGTCATGCGCAGTGTGACTCTCTTCATTCTTTTTTTAATGCCCGGGTCTGATAGCGGAGTTGCGTATTTATTGCGTATGAACAGCGTTTGCTTATGCTGCCCATATAAAAGTCTATGGCTTACGTTGCATGGTACACCGAGAAATAGAGCATGTTGCGATGTATTTCTTGCGCGTATAAGCACACAATGTATACATGCTCATGTGCATGGATCAATGAAAGTCCATTTACTTCTTCTTACTCCATTCACCGCGTATTATGCGGCCGTGCATCACATACGTAATACGCAGTGAAAAAACGCCGTGGACATGAGCCCTTAGGGATCATTAACGATTATACTTTGAGAATCTTCTTTTACAATATTTCCTAACCTTGTTGGACATTTCTGTCATTTCCCTAAAGGCCCTTTTACACACAACAATTATCGCTCGAAATCCGTTGCTTGTAAATGTGCACCCATCTTGCACTTACCGTGCACTTTTCGTTCATCACTGAGTTTAGCTCAGCTTAAAATTCATCATCCCTGATAAAAGGGGCCGCACGCTGTGTTCTCCGCGGGCAGAGCTGATAACATTCTTTCAGCTGCTGTCCCATTGGAGCACAATAGCAATGTATTTAGATAACAGACCACCTGCTGTTCTCTAAATACATGGAGATGAAGCTAGTTAGCTATTAATAGGCTGATTAGCCCATTAGTACCTAATGCAAAATGATCGCTCAAAACTGTCAGTTTCTGATGAATTTTGAGTGATCATCTGTGTGTGTAAATCAACCTTAAGAACATCCAGCCATTGGATTCTTCCTCTTTCTGAGTTCATTACAATCTGCCTTTCTGAAATCCAACCTTGAGGTCTGAGTCTTCTCAGGTCTCCCCCCCCTCCCCTTGTTATCCAACATCCAAGGATATCATGATCGCTGCCTCCTAAGGTCCCAGCCACCCTTACTTCCCCAACCATTCCCTCCCTGTTGGGGAGAATTAGGTCCAAGATCGCAGATCCCCTTGTTTTCTCTTCTACCTTCTGGAAGATAAAGTTTTCAGCAAGAGCGGATAAGAATCTGTTGGATCCATTACTTTTACCGGAGAGATTCCCAACAAATGTCTGATGGGTAAAATCTCCCATGATCACCATGTTGGGCTTCTTGGAGAGCTTGGCCATCTGATGTAGATGGAGTTCCTCCATATCTTCTGCTTGTCCAAACAGCTTATAATAAATGCCTACAACCACCGAGGTACCACTAGGGGTTACAATTGCCACCTGGCCCCCAAGGCAAACGAGGGCCCCCGCCGTATCCAATATCACTTGCCAGCTCCGGGTGACGCTCAGGGATGGGAACAGATGTAACAGATATAAAGGATTCCATCATGTCCTCCTCTCCCTTCTCTCCTTCTGTTACATATATAAAGGTTTCCATCATGTCCCCCTCTCCCTTCTCTCCTCCAATAACATATATTAAGGTTTCCATCATGTCCTCCTCTCCCTTCTCTCCTCCTGTAACATATATAAAGGTTTCCATCATGTCCTCCTCTCCCTTCTCTCCTCCTGTAACACATATATAAAGGTTTCCATCATGTCCTCCTCTCCCTTCTCTCCTTCTGTAACATATATAAAGGTTACCATCATGTCCTCCTCTCCCATCTCTCCTTTTGTAACATATATAAAGGAATCCATCATGTCCTCCTCTCCCTTCTGTCCTTCTGTAACATATATAAAGGTTTCCATCATGTCCTCCTCTCCCTTCTCTCCTCATGTAACATATATATTGGTTTCCATCATGTCCTCCTCTCCCTTCTCTCCTCATGTAACATATATAAAGGTTTCCATCATGTCCTCCTCTCCCTTCTCTCCTCATGTAACATATATAAAGGTTTCCATCATGTCCCCTCTCCCTTCTCTCCTTCTGTAACATATATAAAGGTTTCCATCATGTCCTCCTCTCCCTTCTCTCCCCCTGTAACATATATAAAGGTTTCCATCATGTCCCTCTCTCCCTTCTCTCCTCATGTAACATATATAAAGGTTTCCATCATGTCCTCCTCTCCCTTCTCTCCTCATGTAACATATATAAAGGTTTCCATCATGTCCCCTCTGCCTTCTCTCCTTCTGTAACATATATAAAGGTTTCCATCATGTCCTCCTCTCCCTTCTCTCCTCCTGTAACATATATATTGGTTTCCATCATGTCCTCCTCTCCTTTCTCTCCTCCTGTAACATATATAAAGGTTTCCATCATGTCCTCCCCTCCCTTCTCTCCTCCTGTAACATATATAAAGGTTTCCATCATGTCACCCTCTCACTTCTCTCCTCCTGTAACATATATAAAGGTTTCCATCATGTCCTCCTCTCCCTCCTCTCCTCCTATAACATATATAAAGGTTTCCATCATGTCCTCCTCTCTCTTCTCTCCTCCTGTAACATATATAAAGGTTTCCATCATGTCCTCCTCTCCCTTCTCTCCTCCTGTAATATATATAAAGGTTTCCATCATGTCCTCCTCTCTCTTCTCTCCTCCTGTAACATATATAAAGGTTTCCATCATGTCACCCTCTCACTTCTCTCCTCCTGTAACATATATAAAGGTTTCCATCATGTCCTCCTCTCCCTCCTCTCCTCCTATAACATATATAAAGGTTTCCATCATGTCCTCCTCTCACTTCTCTCCTCCTGTAACATATATAAAGGTTTCCATCATATCTTCCTCTCCCTCCTCTCTCCATGTAACATATATTAAGGTTTCTATCATGTCCTCCTCTGCCTTCTCTCCTCCTGTAACATATATAAAGGTTTCTATCATGTCCTCCTCTCACTTCTCTCCCCCAGTAATATATATAAAGGTTTCTATCATGTTCTCCTCTCCCTTCTCTCCTCCTGTAACATATATAAAGGTTTCCATCATGTCCTCCTCTCTCTTCTCTCCTCCTGTAACAGATATAAAGGTTTCCATCATGTCCTCCTTTCCCTTCTCTCCTCCTGTAATATATATAAAGGTTTCCATCATGTCCTCCTCTCCCTTCTCTCCTCCTGTAACATATATAAAGGTTTCCATCATGTCCTCCTCTCCCTTCTCCTCCTGTAACATATATAAAGGTTTCCATCATGTCCTCCTCTCCCTTCTCCTCCTGTAACATATATAAAGGTTTCCATCATGTCCTCCTCTCCCTCCTCTCCTCCTGTAACATATATAAAGGTTTCCATCATGTCCTCCTCTCCCTTCTCCCCTCCTGTTACATATATAAAGGTTTCCATCATGTTCCCCTCTCCCTTCTCTCCTCCTGTAAGATATATAAACTTTTCCATCATGTCCTCCTCTCCCTTCTCTCCTCCTGTAACATATATAAAGTTTTCCATCATGTCCCTCCTCTCCCTTCCTGCCTCCTGTAACATATATAAAGGTTTCCATCATGTCCTCCTCTCCCTTCTCTCCTCCTGTAACATATATAAAGTTTTCCATCATGTCCCTCCTCTCCCTTCCTGCCTCCTGTAACATATATAAAGGTTTCCATCATGTCCTCCTCTCCCTTCTCTCCTCCTGTAACATATATAAAGGTTTCCATCATGTCCCCCTCTCCCTTTTCTCCTCCTGTAACATATATAAAGGTTTCCATCATGTCCTCCTCTCCTCCTGTAACATATATAAAGGTTTCCATCATGTCCTCCTCTCCCTTCTCTCCTCCTGTAACATATATAAAGGTTTCCATCATGTCCTCCTCTCCCTTCTGTCCTTCTGTAACATATATAAAGGTTTCCAGCATGTGCTCGCTCTCCCTTCTCTCCTCCTGTAACATATATATTGGTTTCCATCATGTCCCCTTCTCCCTTCTCTCCTCCTGTAACATATATAAAGGTTTCCATCATATCCCCCTCTCCCTTCTCTCCTCATGTAACATATATAAAGGTTTCCATCATGTCCTTCTCTCCCTTCTCTCCTCATGTAACATATATAAAGGTTTCCATCATGTCCCCCTCTCCCTTCTCTCCTTCTGTAACATATATAAAGGTTTCCATCATGTCCTCCTCTCCCTTCTCTCCTCCTGTAACATATATAAAGGTTTCCATCATGTCCCCTCTCCCTTCTCTCCTTCTGTAACATATATAAAGGTTTCCATCATGTCCCCCTCTCCCTTCTCTCCTCCTGTAACATATATATTGGTTTCCATCATGTCCTCCTCTCCCTTCTCTCCTCCTGTAACATATATAAAGGTCTCCATCATGTCCTCCTCTCCCTTCTCTCCTCCTGTAACATATATAAAGGTTCCATCATGTCCCTCCTCTCACTTCTCTCCTCCTGTAACATATATAAAGGTTTCCATCATGTCCTCCTCTCCCTTCTCTCCTCCTATAACATATATATAGGTTTCCATCATGTCCTCCTCTCCCTTCTCTCCTCCTGTAACATATATAAAGGTTTCCATCATGTCCTCCTCTCCCTTCTCTCCTCCTGTAACATATATAAAGGTTTCCATCATGTCCTCCTCTCTCTTCTCTCCCCCAGTAATATATATAAAGGTTTCCATCATGTCACCCTCTCACTTCTCTCCTCCTGTAACATATATAAAGGTTTCCATCATATCTTCCTCTCCCTCCTCTCTCCATGTAACATATATTAAGGTTTCCATCATGTCCTCCTCTGCCTTCTCTCCTCCTGTAACATATATAAAGGTTTCCATCATGTCCTCCTCTCCCTTCTCTCCTCCTGTAACATATATAAAGGTTTCCATCATGTCCTCCTCTCTCTTCTCTCCCCAGTAATATATATAAAGGTTTCCATCATGTCCTCCTCTCACTTCTCTCCCCCAGTAATATATATAAAGGTTTCTATCATGTTCTCCTCTCCCTTCTCTCCTCCTGTAACATATATAAAGGTTTCCATCATGTCCTCCTCTCCTCCTGTAACATATATAAAGGTTTCCGTCATGTCCTCCTCTCCCTTCTCTCCTCCTGTAACATATATAAAGGTTTCCATCATGTGCTCCTCTCCCTTCTCTCCTCCTATAACATATATAAAGGTTTCCATCATGTTCCCCTCTCCCTTCTCTCCTCCTGTAAGATATATAAACTTTTCCATCATGTCCTCCTCTGCCTTCTCTCCCCCAGTAATATATATAAAGGTTTCCATCATGTCCTCCTCTCCCTTCTCTCCTCCTGTAACATATATAAAGGTTTCCATCATGTCCCCCTCTCCCTTTTCTCCTCCTGTAACATATATAAAGGTTTCCATCATGTCCTCCTCTCCTCCTGTAACATATATAAAGGTTTCCATCATGTCCCCCTCTCCCTTCTCTCCTCCTATAACATATATAAAGGTTTCCATCATGTCCTCCTCTCCCTTCTCTCCTCCTGTAACATATATAAAGGTTTCCATCATGTCCTCCTCTCCCTTCTCTCCTCCTGTAACATATATAAAGGTTTCCATCATGCCCTCCTCTCTCTTCTCTCCCCCAGTAATATATATAAAGGTTTCCATCATGTCCTCCTCTCCCTTCTCTCCTCCTGTAACATATATAAAGGTTTCCATCATGTCCTCCTCTCCTCCTGTAACATATATAAAGGTTTCCATCATGTCCTCCTCTCCCTTCTCTCCTCCTGTAACATATATAAAGGTTTCCATCATGTCCTCCTCTCCCTCCTCTCCTCCTGTAACATATATAAAGGTTTCCATCATGTCCTCCTCTCCCTTCTCTCCTCCTGTAACATATATAAAGGTTTCCATCATGTCCTCCTCTCTCTTCTCTCCCCCAGTAATATATATAAAGGTTTCCATCATGTCCTCCTCTCACTTCTCTCCTCCTGTAACATATATAAAGGTTTCCATCATGTCCTCCTCTCCCTTCTCTCCTCCTGTAACATATATAAAGGTTTCCATCATGTCCCCTCTCCCTTCTGTCCTTCTGTAACATATATAAAGGTTTCCAGCATGTGCTCGCTCTCCCTTCTCTCCTCCTGTAACATATATATTGGTTTCCATCATGTCCCCTTCTCCCTTCTCTCCTCCTGTAACATATATAAAGGTTTCCATCATATCCCCCTCTCCCTTCTCTCCTCATGTAACATATATAAAGGTTTCCATCATGTCCTCCTCTCCCTTCTCTCCTCATGTAACATATATAAAGGTTTGCATCATGTCCTCCTCTCCCTTCTCTCCTCCTGTAATATATATAAAGGTTTCCATCATGTCCTCCTCTCCCTTCTCTCCTCATGTAACATATATAAAGGTTTCCATCATGTCCTCCTCTCCCTTCTCTCCTCCTATAACATATATAAAGGTTTCCATCATGTCCTCCTCTCCCTTCTCTCCTCCTGTAATATATATAAAGGTTTCCATCATGTCCCTCCTCTCCCTTCTCTCCTCATGTAACATATATAAAGGTTTCCATCATGTCCCCTCTCCCTTCTCTCCTTCTGTAACATATATAAAGGTTTCCATCGTGTCCTCCTCTCCCTTCTCTCCTCCTGTAACATATATATTGGTTTCCATCATGTCCCCTTCTCCCTTCTCTCCTCCTGTAACATATATAAAGGTTTCCATCATATCCCCCTCTCCCTTCTCTCCTCATGTAACATATATAAAGGTTTCCATCATGTCCTCCTCTCCCTTCTCTCCTCATGTAACATATATAAAGGTTTGCATCATGTCCTCCTCTCCCTTCTCTCCTCCTGTAATATATATAAAGGTTTCCATCATGTCCTCCTCTCCCTTCTCTCCTCCTGTAATATATATAAAGGTTTCCATCATGTCCCTCCTCTCCCTTCTCTCCTCATGTAACATATATAAAAGTTTCCATCATGTCCCCTCTCCCTTCTCTCCTTCTGTAACATATATAAAGGTTTCCATCGTGTCCTCCTCTCCCTTCTCTCCTCCTGTAATATATATAAAGGTTTCCATCATGTCCCTCCTCTCCCTTCTCTCCTCATGTAACATATATAAAGGTTTCCATCATGTCCCCTCTCCCTTCTCTCCTTCTGTAACATATATAAAGGTTTCCATCATGTCCTCCTCTCCCTTCTCTCCCCCTGTAACATATATAAAGGTTTCCATCATGTCCTCCTCTCCCTTCTCTCCTCCTGTAACATATATAAAGGTTTCCATCATGTCCCCTCTCCCTTCTCTCCTTCTGTAACATATATAAAGGTTTCCATCATGTCCCCTCTCCCTTCTCTCCTTCTGTAACATATATAAAGGTTTCCATCATGTCCTCCTCTCCCTTCTCTCCTCCTGTAACATATATATTGGTTTCCATCATGTCCTTCTCTCCCTTCTCTCCTCCTGTAACATATATAAAGGTCTCCATCATGTCCTCCTCTCCCTTCTCTCCTCCTGTAACATATATAAAGGTTTCCATCATGTCCCTCCTCTCACTTCTCTCCTCCTGTAACATATATAAAGGTTTCCATCATATCTTCCTCTCCCTCCTCTCCCTCCTCTCCTCCTATAACATATATAAAGGTTTCCATAATGTCCTCCTCTCCCTTCTCTCCTCCTGTAACATATATAAAGGTTTCCATCATGTCCTCCTCTCCCTTCTCTCCTCCTGTAACATATATAAAGGTTTCCATCATGTCCTCCTCTCTCTTCTCTCCCCCAGTAATATATATAAAGGTTTCCATCATGTCCTCCTCTCCCTTCTCTCCTCCTGTAACATATATAAAGGTTTCCATCATGTCCTCCTCTCCTCCTGTAACATATATAAAGGTTTCCATCATGTCCTCCTCTCCCTTCTCTCCTCCTGTAACATATATAAAGGTTTCCATCATGTCCTCCTCTCCCTCCTCTCCTCCTGTAACATATATAAAGGTTTCCATCATGTCCTCCTCTCCCTTCTCTCCTCCTGTAACATATATAAAGGTTTCCATCATGTCCTCCTCTCTCTTCTCTCCCCCAGTAATATATATAAAGGTTTCCATCATGCCCTCCTCTCACTTCTCTCCTCCTGTAACATATATAAAGGTTTCCATCATGTCCTCCTCTCCCTTCTCTCCTCCTGTAACATATATAAAGGTTTCCATCATGTCCCCTCTCCCTTCTGTCCTTCTGTAACATATATAAAGGTTTCCAGCATGTCCCCTTCTCCCTTCTCTCCTCCTATAACATATATAAAGGTTTCCATCATATCCCCCTCTCCCTTCTCTCCTCATGTAACATATATAAAGGTTTCCATTATGTCCCCCTCTCCCTTCTCTCCTCCTGTAATATATATAAAGGTTTCCATCATGTCCCTCCTCTCCCTTCTCTCCTCATGTAACATATATAAAGGTTTCCATCATGTCCCCTCTCCCTTCTCTCCTTCTGTAACATATATAAAGGTTTCCATCATGTCCTCCTCTCCCTTCTCTCCTCCTGTAACATATATAAAGGTTTCCATCATGTCCCCTCTCCCTTCTCTCCTTCTGTAACATATATAAAGGTTTCCATCATGTCCCCTCTCCCTTCTCTCCTTCTGTAACATATATAAAGGTTTCCATCATGTCCTCCTCTCCCTTCTCTCCTCCTGTAACATATATATTGGTTTCCATCATGTCCTCCTCTCCCTTCTCTCCTCCTGTAACATATATAAAGGTTCCATCATGTCCCTCCTCTCACTTCTCTCCTCCTGTAACATATATAAAGGTTTCCATCATATCTTCCTCTCCCTCCTCTCTCCATGTAACATATATTAAGGTTTCCATCATGTCCTCCTCTGCCTTCTCTCCTCCTGTAACATATATAAAGGTTTCCATCATGTCCTCCTCTCCCTTCTCTCCTCCTGTAACATATATAAAGGTTTCCATCATGTCCTCCTCTCTCTTCTCTCCCCAGTAATATATATAAAGGTTTCCATCATGTCCTCCTCTCACTTCTCTCCCCCAGTAATATATATAAAGGTTTCTATCATGTTCTCCTCTCCCTTCTCTCCTCCTGTAACATATATAAAGGTTTCCATCATGTCCTCCTCTCCTCCTGTAAAATATATAAAGGTTTCCGTCATGTCCTCCTCTCCCTTCTCTCCTCCTGTAACATATATAAAGGTTTCCATCATGTGCTCCTCTCCCTTCTCTCCTCCTATAACATATATAAAGGTTTCCATCATGTCCTCCTCTCCCTTCTCTCCTCCTGTAACATATATAAAGGTTTCCATCATGTCCTCCTCTCCCTTCTCCCCTCCTGTTACATATATAAAGGTTTCCATCATGTTCCCCTCTCCCTTCTCTCCTCCTGTAAGATATATAAACTTTTCCATCATGTCCTCCTCTGCCTTCTCTCCCCCAGTAATATATATAAAGGTTTCCATCATGTCCTCCTCTCCCTTCTCTCCTCCTGTAACATATATAAAGGTTTCCATCATGTCCCCCTCTCCCTTTTCTCCTCCTGTAACATATATAAAGGTTTCCATCATGTCCTCCTCTCCTCCTGTAACATATATAAAGGTTTCCATCATGTCCCCCTCTCCCTTCTCTCCTCCTGTAACATATATAAAGGTTTCCATCATGTCCTCCTCTCCCTTCTCTCCTCCTGAAACATATATAAAGGTTTCCATCATGTCCTCCTCTCTCTTCTCTCCCCCAGTAATATATATAAAGGTTTCCATCATGTCCTCCTCTCCCTTCTCTCCTCCTGTAACATATATAAAGGTTTCCATCATGTCCTCCTCTCCCTTCTCTCCTCCTGTAACATATATAAAGGTTTCCATCATGTCCCCTCTCCCTTCTGTCCTTCTGTAACATATATAAAGGTTTCCAGCATGTGCTCGCTCTCCCTTCTCTCCTCCTGTAACATATATATTGGTTTCCATCATGTCCCCTTCTCCCTTCTCTCCTCCTGTAACATATATAAAGGTTTCCATCATATCCCCCTCTCCCTTCTCTCCTCATGTAACATATATAAAGGTTTCCATCATGTCCCCCTCTCCCTTCTCTCCTCCTGTAATATATATAAAGGTTTCCATCATGTCCCTCCTCTCCCTTCTCTCCTCATGTAACATATATAAAGGTTTCCATCATGTCCCCCTCTCCCTTCTCTCCTCCTGTAACATATATAAAGGTTTCCATCATGTCCTCCTCTCCCTTCTCTCCTCCTGTAATATATATAAAGGTTTCCATCATGTCCCTCCTCTCCCTTCTCTCCTCATGTAACATATATAAAGGTTTCCATCATGTCCCCTCTCCCTTCTCTCCTTCTGTAACATATATAAAGGTTTCCATCATGTCCTCCTCTCCCTTCTCTCCTCCTGTAACATATATAAAGGTTTCCATCATGTCCCCTCTCCCTTCTCTCCTTCTGTAACATATATAAAGGTTTCCATCATGTCCTCCTCTCCCTTCTCTCCTCCTGTAACATATATATTGGTTTCCATCATGTCCTCCTCTCCCTTCTCTCCTCCTGTAACATATATAAAGGTCTCCATCATGTCCTCCTCTCCCTTCTCTCCTCCTGTAACATATATAAAGGTTTCCATCATGTCCCTCCTCTCACTTCTCTCCTCCTGTAACATATATAAAGGTTTCCATCATATCTTCCTCTCCCTCCTCTCCCTCCTCTCCTCCTATAACATATATAAAGGTTTCCATCATGTCCTCCTCTCCCTTCTCTCCTCCTGTAACATATATAAAGGTTTCCATCATGTCCTCCTCTCCCTTCTCTCCTCCTGTAACATATATAAAGGTTTCCATCATGCCCTCCTCTCTCTTCTCTCCCCCAGTAATATATATAAAGGTTTCCATCATGTCCTCCTCTCCCTTCTCTCCTCCTGTAACATATATAAAGGTTTCCATCATGTCCTCCTCTCCTCCTGTAACATATATAAAGGTTTCCATCATGTCCTCCTCTCCCTTCTCTCCTCCTGTAACATATATAAAGGTTTCCATCATGTCCTCCTCTCCCTCCTCTCCTCCTGTAACATATATAAAGGTTTCCATCATGTCCTCCTCTCCCTTCTCTCCTCCTGTAACATATATAAAGGTTTCCATCATGTCCTCCTCTCTCTTCTCTCCCCCAGTAATATATATAAAGGTTTCCATCATGTCCTCCTCTCCCTTCTGTCCTTCTGTAACATATATAAAGGTTTCCATCATGTCCTCCTCTCCTCCTGTAACATATATAAAGGTTTCCATCATGTCCTCCTCTCCCTTCTCTCCTCCTGTAACATATATAAAGGTTTCCATCATGTCCCCTCTCCCTTCTGTCCTTCTGTAACATATATAAAGGTTTCCAGCATGTGCTCGCTCTCCCTTCTCTCCTCCTGTAACATATATATTGGTTTCCATCATGTCCCCTTCTCCCTTCTCTCCTCCTGTAACATATATAAAGGTTTCCATCATATCCCCCTCTCCCTTCTCTCCTCATGTAACATATATAAAGGTTTCCATCATGTCCCCTCTCCCTTCTGTCCTTCTGTAACATATATAAAGGTTTCCAGCATGTGCTCGCTCTCCCTTCTCTCCTCCTGTAACATATATATTGGTTTCCATCATGTCCCCTTCTCCCTTCTCTCCTCCTGTAACATATATAAAGGTTTCCATCATATCCCCCTCTCCCTTCTCTCCTCATGTAACATATATAAAGGTTTCCATCATGTCCTCCTCTCTCTCCTCTCCTCCTGTAACATATATAAAGGTTTCCATCATGTCCTCCTCTCCCTTCTCTCCTCATGTAACATATATAAAGGTTTGCATCATGTCCTCCTCTCCCTTCTCTCCTCCTGTAATATATATAAAGGTTTCCATCATGTCCTCCTCTCCCTTCTCTCCTCATGTAACATATATAAAGGTTTCCATCATGTCCTCCTCTCCCTTCTCTCCTCCTATAACATATATAAAGGTTTCCATCATGTCCTCCTCTCCCTTCTCTCCTCCTGTAATATATATAAAGGTTTCCATCATGTCCCTCCTCTCCCTTCTCTCCTCATGTAACATATATAAAGGTTTCCATCATGTCCCCTCTCCCTTCTCTCCTTCTGTAACATATATAAAGGTTTCCATCGTGTCCTCCTCTCCCTTCTCTCCTCCTGTAATATATATAAAGGTTTCCATCATGTCCCTCCTCTCCCTTCTCTCCTCATGTAACATATATAAAGGTTTCCATCATGTCCCCTCTCCCTTCTCTCCTTCTGTAACATATATAAAGGTTTCCATCATGTCCTCCTCTCCCTTCTCTCCCCCTGTAACATATATAAAGGTTTCCATCATGTCCTCCTCTCCCTTCTCTCCTCCTGTAACATATATAAAGGTTTCCATCATGTCCCCTCTCCCTTCTCTCCTTCTGTAACATATATAAAGGTTTCCATCATGTCCCCTCTCCCTTCTCTCCTTCTGTAACATATATAAAGGTTTCCATCATGTCCTCCTCTCCCTTCTCTCCTCCTGTAACATATATATTGGTTTCCATCATGTCCTTCTCTCCCTTCTCTCCTCCTGTAACATATATAAAGGTCTCCATCATGTCCTCCTCTCCCTTCTCTCCTCCTGTAACATATATAAAGGTTTCCATCATGTCCCCTCTCCCTTCTCTCCTTCTGTAACATATATAAAGGTTTCCATCATGTCCCCTCTCCCTTCTCTCCTTCTGTAACATATATAAAGGTTTCCATCATGTCCTCCTCTCCCTTCTCTCCTCCTGTAACATATATATTGGTTTCCATCATGTCCTTCTCTCCCTTCTCTCCTCCTGTAACATATATAAAGGTCTCCATCATGTCCTCCTCTCCCTTCTCTCCTCCTGTAACATATATAAAGGTTTCCATCATGTCCTCCTCTCCCTTCTCTCCTCCTGTAACATATATAAAGGTTCCATCATGTCCCTCCTCTCACTTCTCTCCTCCTGTAACATATATAAAGGTTTCCATCATATCTTCCTCTCCCTCCTCTCCCTCCTCTCCTCCTATAACATATATAAAGGTTTCCATAATGTCCTCCTCTCCCTTCTCTCCTCCTGTAACATATATAAAGGTTTCCATCATGTCCTCCTCTCCCTTCTCTCCTCCTGTAACATATATAAAGGTTTCCATCATGTCCTCCTCTCTCTTCTCTCCCCCAGTAATATATATAAAGGTTTCCATCATGTCCTCCTCTCCCTTCTCTCCTCCTGTAACATATATAAAGGTTTCCATCATGTCCTCCTCTCCTCCTGTAACATATATAAAGGTTTCCATCATGTCCTCCTCTCCCTTCTCTCCTCCTGTAACATATATAAAGGTTTCCATCATGTCCTCCTCTCCCTCCTCTCCTCCTGTAACATATATAAAGGTTTCCATCATGTCCTCCTCTCCCTTCTCTCCTCCTGTAACATATATAAAGGTTTCCATCATGTCCTCCTCTCTCTTCTCTCCCCCAGTAATATATATAAAGGTTTCCATCATGCCCTCCTCTCACTTCTCTCCTCCTGTAACATATATAAAGGTTTCCATCATGTCCTCCTCTCCCTTCTCTCCTCCTGTAACATATATAAAGGTTTCCATCATGTCCCCTCTCCCTTCTGTCCTTCTGTAACATATATAAAGGTTTCCAGCATGTGCTCGCTCTCCCTTCTCTCCTCCTGTAACATATATATTGGTTTCCATCATGTCCCCTTCTCCCTTCTCTCCTCCTGTAACATATATAAAGGTTTCCATCATATCCCCCTCTCCCTTCTCTCCTCATGTAACATATATAAAGGTTTCCATTATGTCCCCCTCTCCCTTCTCTCCTCCTGTAATATATATAAAGGTTTCCATCATGTCCCTCCTCTCCCTTCTCTCCTCATGTAACATATATAAAGGTTTCCATCATGTCCCCTCTCCCTTCTCTCCTTCTGTAACATATATAAAGGTTTCCATCATGTCCTCCTCTCCCTTCTCTCCTCCTGTAACATATATAAAGGTTTCCATCATGTCCCCTCTCCCTTCTCTCCTTCTGTAACATATATAAAGGTTTCCATCATGTCCCCTCTCCCTTCTCTCCTTCTGTAACATATATAAAGGTTTCCATCATGTCCTCCTCTCCCTTCTCTCCTCCTGTAACATATATATTGGTTTCCATCATGTCCTCCTCTCCCTTCTCTCCTCCTGTAACATATATAAAGGTCTCCATCATGTCCTCCTCTCCCTTCTCTCCTCCTGTAACATATATAAAGGTTTCCATCATGTCCCTCCTCTCACTTCTCTCCTCCTGTAACATATATAAAGGTTTCCATCATATCTTCCTCTCCCTCCTCTCCCTCCTCTCCTCCTATAACATATATAAAGGTTTCCATAATGTCCTCCTCTCCCTTCTCTCCTCCTGTAACATATATAAAGGTTTCCATCATGTCCTCCTCTCCCTTCTCTCCTCCTGTAACATATATAAAGGTTTCCATCATGTCCTCCTCTCTCTTCTCTCCCCCAGTAATATATATATAAAGGTTTCCATCATGTCCTCCTCTCCCTTCTCTCCTCCTGTAACATATATAAAGGTTTCCATCATGTCCTCCTCTCCTCCTGTAACATATATAAAGGTTTCCATCATGTCCTCCTCTCCCTTCTCTCCTCCTGTAACATATATAAAGGTTTCCATCATGTCCTCCTCTCCCTCCTCTCCTCCTGTAACATATATAAAGGTTTCCATCATGTCCTCCTCTCCCTTCTCTCCTCCTGTAACATATATAAAGGTTTCCATCATGTCCTCCTCTCTCTTCTCTCCCCCAGTAATATATATAAAGGTTTCCATCATGTCCTCCTCTCACTTCTCTCCTCCTGTAACATATATAAAGGTTTCCATCATGTCCTCCTCTCCCTTCTCTCCTCCTGTAACATATATAAAGGTTTCCATCATGTCCTCCTCTCCTCCTGTAACATATATAAAGGTTTCCATCATGTCCTCCTCTCCCTTCTCTCCTCCTGTAACATATATAAAGGTTTCCATCATGTCCTCCTCTCCCTCCTCTCCTCCTGTAACATATATAAAGGTTTCCATCATGTCCTCCTCTCCCTTCTCTCCTCCTGTAACATATATAAAGGTTTCCATCATGTCCTCCTCTCTCTTCTCTCCCCCAGTAATATATATAAAGGTTTCCATCATGTCCTCCTCTCTCTTCTCTCCTCCTGTAACATATATAAAGGTTTCCATCATGTCCCCTCTCCCTTCTGTCCTTCTGTAACATATATAAAGGTTTCCAGCATGTGCTCGCTCTCCCTTCTCTCCTCCTGTAACATATATATTGGTTTCCATCATGTCCCCTTCTCCCTTCTCTCCTCCTGTAACATATATAAAGGTTTCCATCATATCCCCCTCTCCCTTCTCTCCTCATGTAACATATATAAAGGTTTCCATCATGTCCCCCTCTCCCTTCTCTCCTCCTGTAATATATATAAAGGTTTCCATCATGTCCCTCCTCTCCCTTCTCTCCTCATGTAACATATATAAAGGTTTCCATCATGTCCCCTCTCCCTTCTCTCCTTCTGTAACATATATAAAGGTTTCCATCATGTCCTCCTCTCCCTTCTCTCCTCCTGTAATATATATAAAGGTTTCCATCATGTCCCTCCTCTCCCTTCTCTCCTCATGTAACATATATAAAGGTTTCCATCATGTCCCCTCTCCCTTCTCTCCTTCTGTAACATATATAAAGGTTTCCATCATGTCCTCCTCTCCCTTCTCTCCTCCTGTAACATATATAAAGGTTTCCATCATGTCCCCTCTCCCTTCTCTCCTTCTGTAACATATATAAAGGTTTCCATCATGTCCCCTCTCCCTTCTCTCCTTCTGTAACATATATAAAGGTTTCCATCATGTCCTCCTCTCCCTTCTCTCCTCCTGTAACATATATATTGGTTTCCATCATGTCCTCCTCTCCCTTCTCTCCTCCTGTAACATATATAAAGGTCTCCATCATGTCCTCCTCTCCCTTCTCTCCTCCTGTAACATATATAAAGGTTTCCATCATGTCCCTCCTCTCACTTCTCTCCTCCTGTAACATATATAAAGGTTTCCATCATATCTTCCTCTCCCTCCTCTCCCTCCTCTCCTCCTATAACATATATAAAGGTTTCCATAATGTCCTCCTCTCCCTTCTCTCCTCCTGTAACATATATAAAGGTTTCCATCATGTCCTCCTCTCCCTTCTCTCCTCCTGTAACATATATAAAGGTCTCCATCATGTCCTCCTCTCTCTTCTCTCCCCCAGTAATATATATAAAGGTTTCCATCATGTCCTCCTCTCCCTTCTCTCCTCCTGTAACATATATAAAGGTTTCCATCATGTCCTCCTCTCCTCCTGTAACATATATAAAGGTTTCCATCATGTCCTCCTCTCCCTTCTCTCCTCCTGTAACATATATAAAGGTTTCCATCATGTCCTCCTCTCCCTCCTCTCCTCCTGTAACATATATAAAGGTTTCCATCATGTCCTCCTCTCCCTTCTCTCCTCCTGTAACATATATAAAGGTTTCCATCATGTCCTCCTCTCTCTTCTCTCCACCAGTAGTATATATAAAGGTTTCCATCATGCCCTCCTCTCACTTCTCTCCTCCTGTAACATATATAAAGGTTTCCATCATGTCCCCTCTCCCTTCTGTCCTTCTGTAACATATATAAAGGTTTCCAGCATGTGCTCGCTCTCCCTTCTCTCCTCCTGTAACATATATATTGGTTTCCATCATGTCCCCTTCTCCCTTCTCTCCTCCTGTAACATATATAAAGGTTTCCATCATATCCCCCTCTCCCTTCTCTCCTCATGTAACATATATAAAGCTTTCCATCATGTCCCCCTCTCCCTTCTCTCCTCCTGTAATATATATAAAGGTTTCCATCATGTCCCTCCTCTCCCTTCTCTCCTCATGTAACATATATAAAGGTTTCCATCATGTCCCCTCTCCCTTCTCTCCTTCTGTAACATATATAAAGGTTTCCATCATGTCCTCCTCTCCCTTCTCTCCTCCTGTAATATATATAAAGGTTTCCATCATGTCCCTCCTCTCCCTTCTCTCCTCCTGTAATATATATAAAGGTTTCCATCATGTCCTCCTCTCCCTTCTCCCCTTCTGTAACATATATAAAGGTTTCCATCATGTCCTCCTCTCCCTTCTCTCCTCCTGTAACATATATAAAGGTTTCCATCATGTCCCCTCTCCCTTCTCTCCTTCTGTAACATATATAAAGGTTTCCATCATGTCCCCTCTCCCTTCTCTCCTTCTGTAACATATATAAAGGTTTCCATCATGTCCTCCTCTCCCTTCTCTCCTCCTGTAACATATATATTGGTTTCCATCATGTCCTCCTCTCCCTTCTCTCCTCCTGTAACATATATAAAGGTCTCCATCATGTCCTCCTCTCCCTTCTCTCCTCCTGTAACATATATAAAGGTTTCCATCATGTCCCTCCTCTCACTTCTCTCCTCCTGTAACATATATAAAGGTTTCCATCATATCTTCCTCTCCCTCCTCTCCCTCCTCTCCTCCTATAACATATATAAAGGTTTCCATAATGTCCTCCTCTCCCTTCTCTCCTCCTGTAACATATATAAAGGTTTCCATCATGTCCTCCTCTCCCTTCTCTCCTCCTGTAACATATATAAAGGTTTCCATCATGTCCTCCTCTCTCTTCTCTCCCCCAGTAATATATATAAAGGTTTCCATCATGTCCTCCTCTCCCTTCTCTCCTCCTGTAACATATATAAAGGTTTCCATCATGTCCTCCTCTCCTCCTGTAACATATATAAAGGTATCCATCATGTCCTCCTCTCCCTTCTCTCCTCCTGTAACATATATAAAGGTTTCCATCATGTCCTCCTCTCCCTCCTCTCCTCCTGTAACATATATAAAGGTTTCCATCATGTCCTCCTCTCCCTTCTCCCCTCCTGTTACATATATAAAGGTTTCCATCATGTTCCCCTCTCCCTTCTCTCCTCCTGTAAGATATATAAACTTTTCCATCATGTCCTCCTCTCCCTTCTCTCCTCCTGTAACATATATAAAGGTTTCCATCATGTCCCTCCTCTCCCTTCCTGCCTCCTGTAACATATATAAAGGTTTCCATCATGTCCTCCTCTCCCTTCTCTCCTCCTGTAATATATATAATGGTTTCCATCATGTCCTCCTCTCCCTTCTCTCCTCCTGTAACATATATAAAGGTTTCTATCATGTCCCCCTCTCCCTTTTCTCCTCCTGTAACATATATAAAGGTTTCCATCATGTCCTCCTCTCCCCCTGTAACATATATAAAGGTTTCCATCATGTCCTCCCTCTCCCTTCTCTCCTCCTGTAACATATATAAAGGTTTCCATCATGTCCTCCTCTCCCTTCTCTCCTCCTATAACATATATAAGGGTTTCCATCATGTCCTCCTCTCCCTTCTCTCCTCCTGTAACACATATAAAGGTTTCCATCATGTCCTCCTCTCCCTTCTCTCCTCCTATAACATATATAAGGGTTTCCATCATGTCCTCCTCTCCTCCTGTAACATATATAATGGTTTCCATCATGTCCTCCTCTCCCTTCTCTCCTCCTGTAACATATATAAAGGTTTCCATCATGTCCTCCTCTCTTCTCTCCTCCTGTAACACATATAAAGGTTTCCGTCATGTCCTCCTCTCCCTTCTCTCCTCCTGTAACATATATAAAGGTTTCCATCATGTCCTCCTCTCCCTTCTCTCCTCCTGTAACATATATAAAGGTTTCCATCATGTCCTCCTCTCCCTTCTCTCCTCCTGTAACATATATAAAGGTTTCCATCATGTCCTCCTCTCCCTTCTCTCCTCCTATAGCATATATAAAGATATCCATCATGTCTTCCTCCCCATTCTCCCCTCCTATAACATATATAAAGGTTTCCATCATGTCCCCCTCTCCCTTCTCCCCTCCTGTAACAGATATAAAGGTTTCCATCATGTCC
The DNA here is from genome assembly GCA_035609135.1 of Eleutherodactylus coqui. Lineage (NCBI taxonomy): Eukaryota > Metazoa > Chordata > Amphibia > Anura > Eleutherodactylidae > Eleutherodactylus > Eleutherodactylus coqui. The sequence continues at coordinate 147,574,743 of CM069415.1, forward strand.
TCCTCTCCCTCCTCTCCTCCTGTAACATATATAAAGGTTTCCATCACGTCGTCTTCTCCCTCCTTTCCTCCTATAACATATATAAAGGTTTCCATCATGTGTTCCTCTCCCTTCTCTCCTCCTATAGCATATATAAAGATATCCATCATGTCCTCCTCCCCATTCTCTCCTCCGATAACATATATAAAGGTTTCCATCATGTCCTCCTCTCCCTTCTCTCCTCCTGTAACATATATAAAGGTTTCCATCATGTCCTCCTCTCCCTTCTCTCCCCCTGTAACATATATAAAGGTTTCTGTCATGTCCTCCTCTCCCTCCTCTCCTCCTGTAACATATATAAAGGTTTCCATCATGTCCTCCTCTCCCTTCTCTCCCCCTGTAACATATATAAAGGTTTCTGTCATGTCCTCCTCCCTTCTCTCCTTCTGTAACACATGTAAAGGTTCCCATCATGTCGCCCCTTTCCCCTCTCTCCTCCTGTAACATATATAAAGGTTTCCATCATGTCCTCTTCTCTCTTCTCTCCTCCGATAACATATATAAAGGTTTCCATCATGTCCCTCCTGTCCCTTCTCTCCTCCTGTAACGTATATAAAGGTTTCCATCATGTCCTCCTCTCCCTTCTCTCCTCCTATAACATATATAAAGGTTTCCATCATGTCCTCCTCTCCCTTCTCTCCTCCTGTAACATATATAAAGGTTTCCATCATGTCGCCCCTTTCCCTTCTCTCCTCCTGTAACATATATAAAGGTTTCCATCATGTCCCCCTCTCTCTTCTCTCCTCCTGTAACATATGTAAAAGTTTCCATCATGTCCCCCTCTCCCTTCTCTCCTCCTGTAACATATATAAAGGTTTCCATCATATCCCCCTCTCCCTTCTCTCCTCCTGCAACATATATAAAGGTTTCCATCATGTCCTCCTCTCTCTCCTCCTGTAACATATATAAAGGTTTCCATCATATCCCCCTCTCCCTTCTCTCCTCCTGCAACATATATAAAGGTTTCCATCATGTCCTCCTCTCTCTCCTCCTGTAACATAGATAAAGGTTTCCATCATGTCCTCCTCTCTCTCCTCCTGTAACATATGTAAAGGTTTCCATCATGTCCCCCTCCCCCTTCTCTCCTCCTGTAACATATATAGAGGTTTCCATCCTGCCCCTCCTCTCCCTTCTCTCCTCCTGTAACATATATAAAGGTTTCCATCATGTCCTCCTCTCCCTTCTCTCCCCCTGTAACATATATAAAGGTTTCCATCATGTCCTCCTCTCCCTTCTCTCCTCCTGTAACATATATAAAGGTTTCCATCATGTCCTCCTCTCCCTTCTCTCCTCCTGTAACACATATAAAGGTTTCCATCATGTCCTCCTCTACCTTCTCTCCTCCTGTAACATATATAAAGGTTTCCATCATGTCACCCTCTCCCTTCTCTCCTCCTGTAACATATATAAAGGTTTCCATCATGTCTTCCTCTCCCTTCTCTCCTCCTGTAACATATATATAAAGGTTTCCATCATGTCCCCCTTTCCCTTCTCTACTCCTGTAACATATATAAAGGTTTCCATCATGTTCTCATCTCCCTTCTCTCCTCCTGTAACATATATAAAGGTTTCCATCATGTCCCTCCTCTCCCTTCCTGCCTCCTGTAACATATATAAAGGTTTCCATCATGTCCTCCTCTCCCTTCTCTCCTCCTGTAATATATATAATGGTTTCCATCATGTCCTCCTCTCCCTTCTCTCCTCCTGTAACATATATAAAGGTTTCTATCATGTCCCCCTCTCCCTTTTCTCCTCCTGTAACATATATAAAGGTTTCCATCATGTCCTCCTCTCCTCCTGTAACATATATAAAGGTTTCCATCATGTCCTCCCTCTCCCTTCTCTCCTCCTGTAACATATATAAAGGTTTCCATCATGTCCTCCTCTCCCTTCTCTCCTCCTATAACATATATAAGGGTTTCCATCATGTCCTCCTCTCCCTTCTCTCCTCCTGTAACACATATAAAGGTTTCCATCATGTCCTCCTCTCCCTTCTCTCCTCCTATAACATATATAAGGGTTTCCATCATGTCCTCCTCTCCCTCCTCTCCTCCTGTAACATATATAATGGTTTCCATCATGTCCTCCTCTCCCTTCTCTCCTCCTGTAACATATATAAAGGTTTCCATCATGTCCTCCTCTCTTCTCTCCTCCTGTAACACATATAAAGGTTTCCGTCATGTCCTCCTCTCCCTTCTCTCCTCCTGTAACATATATAAAGGTTTCCATCATGTCCTCCTCTCCCTTCTCTCCTCCTGTAACATATATAAAGGTTTCCATCATGTCCTCCTCTCCCTTCTCTCCTCCTGTAACATATATAAAGGTTTCCATCATGTCCTCCTCTCCCTTCTCTCCTCCTGTAATATATATAAAGGTTTCCATCATGTCCCTCCTCTCCCTTCTCTCCTCATGTAACATATATAAAGGTTTCCATCATGTCCCCTCTCCCTTCTCTCCTTCTGTAACATATATAAAGGTTTCCATCATGTCCTCCTCTCCCTTCTCTCCTCCTGTAACATATATAAAGGTTTCCATCATGTCCCCTCTCCCTTCTCTCCTTCTGTAACATATATAAAGGTTTCCATCATGTCCTCCTCTCCCTTCTCTCCTCCTGTAACATATATATTGGTTTCCATCATGTCCTCCTCTCCCTTCTCTCCTCCTGTAACATATATAAAGGTTTCCATCATGTCCTCCTCTCCCTTCTCTCCTCCTGTAACATATATAAAGGTCTCCATCATGTCCTCCTCTCCCTTCTCTCCTCCTGTAACATATATAAAGGTTTCCATCATGTCCCTCCTCTCACTTCTCTCCTCCTGTAACATATATAAAGGTTTCCATCATATCTTCCTCTCCCTCCTCTCCCTCCTCTCCTCCTATAACATATATAAAGGTTTCCATCATGTCCTCCTCTCCCTTCTCTCCTCCTGTAACATATATAAAGGTTTCCATCATGTCCTCCTCTCCCTTCTCTCCTCCTGTAACATATATAAAGGTTTCCATCATGCCCTCCTCTCTCTTCTCTCCCCCAGTAATATATATAAAGGTTTCCATCATGTCCTCCTCTCCCTTCTCTCCTCCTGTAACATATATAAAGGTTTCCATCATGTCCTCCTCTCCTCCTGTAACATATATAAAGGTTTCCATCATGTCCTCCTCTCCCTTCTCTCCTCCTGTAACATATATAAAGGTTTCCATCATGTCCTCCTCTCCCTCCTCTCCTTCTGTAACATATATAAAGGTTTCCATCATGTCCTCCTCTCCCTTCTCTCCTCCTGTAACATATATAAAGGTTTCCATCATGTCCTCCTCTCTCTTCTCTCCCCCAGTAATATATATAAAGGTTTCCATCATGTCCTCCTCTCACTTCTCTCCTCCTGTAACATATATAAAGGTTTCCATCATGTCCTCCTCTCCCTTCTCTCCTCCTGTAACATATATAAAGGTTTCCATCATGTCCTCCTCTCCCTTCTGTCCTTCTGTAACATATATAAAGGTTTCCAGCATGTGCTCGCTCTCCCTTCTCTCCTCCTGTAACATATATATTGGTTTCCATCATGTCCCCTTCTCCCTTCTCTCCTCCTGTAACATATATAAAGGTTTCCATCATATCCCCCTCTCCCTTCTCTCCTCATGTAACATATATAAAGGTTTCCATCATGTCCCCTCTCCCTTCTGTCCTTCTGTAACATATATAAAGGTTTCCAGCATGTGCTCGCTCTCCCTTCTCTCCTCCTGTAACATATATATTGGTTTCCATCATGTCCCCTTCTCCCTTCTCTCCTCCTGTAACATATATAAAGGTTTCCATCATATCCCCCTCTCCCTTCTCTCCTCATGTAACATATATAAAGGTTTCCATCATGTCCTCCTCTCTCTCCTCTCCTCCTGTAACATATATAAAGGTTTCCATCATGTCCTCCTCTCCCTTCTCTCCTCATGTAACATATATAAAGGTTTGCATCATGTCCTCCTCTCCCTTCTCTCCTCCTGTAATATATATAAAGGTTTCCATCATGTCCTCCTCTCCCTTCTCTCCTCATGTAACATATATAAAGGTTTCCATCATGTCCTCCTCTCCCTTCTCTCCTCCTATAACATATATAAAGGTTTCCATCATGTCCTCCTCTCCCTTCTCTCCTCCTGTAATATATATAAAGGTTTCCATCATGTCCCTCCTCTCCCTTCTCTCCTCATGTAACATATATAAAGGTTTCCATCATGTCCCCTCTCCCTTCTCTCCTTCTGTAACATATATAAAGGTTTCCATCGTGTCCTCCTCTCCCTTCTCTCCTCCTGTAATATATATAAAGGTTTCCATCATGTCCCTCCTCTCCCTTCTCTCCTCATGTAACATATATAAAGGTTTCCATCATGTCCCCTCTCCCTTCTCTCCTTCTGTAACATATATAAAGGTTTCCATCATGTCCTCCTCTCCCTTCTCTCCCCCTGTAACATATATAAAGGTTTCCATCATGTCCTCCTCTCCCTTCTCTCCTCCTGTAACATATATAAAGGTTTCCATCATGTCCCCTCTCCCTTCTCTCCTTCTGTAACATATATAAAGGTTTCCATCATGTCCCCTCTCCCTTCTCTCCTTCTGTAACATATATAAAGGTTTCCATCATGTCCTCCTCTCCCTTCTCTCCTCCTGTAACATATATATTGGTTTCCATCATGTCCTTCTCTCCCTTCTCTCCTCCTGTAACATATATAAAGGTCTCCATCATGTCCTCCTCTCCCTTCTCTCCTCCTGTAACATATATAAAGGTTTCCATCATGTCCCCTCTCCCTTCTCTCCTTCTGTAACATATATAAAGGTTTCCATCATGTCCCCTCTCCCTTCTCTCCTTCTGTAACATATATAAAGGTTTCCATCATGTCCTCCTCTCCCTTCTCTCCTCCTGTAACATATATATTGGTTTCCATCATGTCCTTCTCTCCCTTCTCTCCTCCTGTAACATATATAAAGGTCTCCATCATGTCCTCCTCTCCCTTCTCTCCTCCTGTAACATATATAAAGGTTTCCATCATGTCCTCCTCTCCCTTCTCTCCTCCTGTAACATATATAAAGGTTCCATCATGTCCCTCCTCTCACTTCTCTCCTCCTGTAACATATATAAAGGTTTCCATCATATCTTCCTCTCCCTCCTCTCCCTCCTCTCCTCCTATAACATATATAAAGGTTTCCATAATGTCCTCCTCTCCCTTCTCTCCTCCTGTAACATATATAAAGGTTTCCATCATGTCCTCCTCTCCCTTCTCTCCTCCTGTAACATATATAAAGGTTTCCATCATGTCCTCCTCTCTCTTCTCTCCCCCAGTAATATATATAAAGGTTTCCATCATGTCCTCCTCTCCCTTCTCTCCTCCTGTAACATATATAAAGGTTTCCATCATGTCCTCCTCTCCTCCTGTAACATATATAAAGGTTTCCATCATGTCCTCCTCTCCCTTCTCTCCTCCTGTAACATATATAAAGGTTTCCATCATGTCCTCCTCTCCCTCCTCTCCTCCTGTAACATATATAAAGGTTTCCATCATGTCCTCCTCTCCCTTCTCTCCTCCTGTAACATATATAAAGGTTTCCATCATGTCCTCCTCTCTCTTCTCTCCCCCAGTAATATATATAAAGGTTTCCATCATGCCCTCCTCTCACTTCTCTCCTCCTGTAACATATATAAAGGTTTCCATCATGTCCTCCTCTCCCTTCTCTCCTCCTGTAACATATATAAAGGTTTCCATCATGTCCCCTCTCCCTTCTGTCCTTCTGTAACATATATAAACGTTTCCAGCATGTGCTCGCTCTCCCTTCTCTCCTCCTGTAACATATATATTGGTTTCCATCATGTCCCCTTCTCCCTTCTCTCCTCCTGTAACATATATAAAGGTTTCCATCATATCCCCCTCTCCCTTCTCTCCTCATGTAACATATATAAAGGTTTCCATTATGTCCCCCTCTCCCTTCTCTCCTCCTGTAATATATATAAAGGTTTCCATCATGTCCCTCCTCTCCCTTCTCTCCTCATGTAACATATATAAAGGTTTCCATCATGTCCCCTCTCCCTTCTCTCCTTCTGTAACATATATAAAGGTTTCCATCATGTCCTCCTCTCCCTTCTCTCCTCCTGTAACATATATAAAGGTTTCCATCATGTCCCCTCTCCCTTCTCTCCTTCTGTAACATATATAAAGGTTTCCATCATGTCCCCTCTCCCTTCTCTCCTTCTGTAACATATATAAAGGTTTCCATCATGTCCTCCTCTCCCTTCTCTCCTCCTGTAACATATATATTGGTTTCCATCATGTCCTCCTCTCCCTTCTCTCCTCCTGTAACATATATAAAGGTCTCCATCATGTCCTCCTCTCCCTTCTCTCCTCCTGTAACATATATAAAGGTTTCCATCATGTCCCTCCTCTCACTTCTCTCCTCCTGTAACATATATAAAGGTTTCCATCATATCTTCCTCTCCCTCCTCTCCCTCCTCTCCTCCTATAACATATATAAAGGTTTCCATAATGTCCTCCTCTCCCTTCTCTCCTCCTGTAACATATATAAAGGTTTCCATCATGTCCTCCTCTCCCTTCTCTCCTCCTGTAACATATATAAAGGTTTCCATCATGTCCTCCTCTCTCTTCTCTCCCCCAGTAATATATATAAAGGTTTCCATCATGTCCTCCTCTCCCTTCTCTCCTCCTGTAACATATATAAAGGTTTCCATCATGTCCTCCTCTCCTCCTGTAACATATATAAAGGTTTCCATCATGTCCTCCTCTCCCTTCTCTCCTCCTGTAACATATATAAAGGTTTCCATCATGTCCTCCTCTCCCTCCTCTCCTCCTGTAACATATATAAAGGTTTCCATCATGTCCTCCTCTCCCTTCTCTCCTCCTGTAACATATATAAAGGTTTCCATCATGTCCTCCTCATTCTTCTCTCCCCCAGTAATATATATAAAGGTTTCCATCATGTCCTCCTCTCACTTCTCTCCTCCTGTAACATATATAAAGGTTTCCATCATGTCCTCCTCTCCCTTCTCTCCTCCTGTAACATATATAAAGGTTTCCATCATGTCCTCCTCTCCTCCTGTAACATATATAAAGGTTTCCATCATGTCCTCCTCTCCCTTCTCTCCTCCTGTAACATATATAAAGGTTTCCATCATGTCCTCCTCTCCCTCCTCTCCTCCTGTAACATATATAAAGGTTTCCATCATGTCCTCCTCTCCCTTCTCTCCTCCTGTAACATATATAAAGGTTTCCATCATGTCCTCCTCTCTCTTCTCTCCCCCAGTAATATATATAAAGGTTTCCATCATGTCCTCCTCTCTCTTCTCTCCTCCTGTAACATATATAAAGGTTTCCATCATGTCCCCTCTCCCTTCTGTCCTTCTGTAACATATATAAAGGTTTCCAGCATGTGCTCGCTCTCCCTTCTCTCCTCCTGTAACATATATATTGGTTTCCATCATGTCCCCTTCTCCCTTCTCTCCTCCTGTAACATATATAAAGGTTTCCATCATATCCCCCTCTCCCTTCTCTCCTCATGTAACATATATAAAGGTTTCCATCATGTCCCCCTCTCCCTTCTCTCCTCCTGTAATATATATAAAGGTTTCCATCATGTCCCTCCTCTCCCTTCTCTCCTCATGTAACATATATAAAGGTTTCCATCATGTCCCCTCTCCCTTCTCTCCTTCTGTAACATATATAAAGGTTTCCATCATGTCCTCCTCTCCCTTCTCTCCTCCTGTAATATATATAAAGGTTTCCATCATGTCCCTCCTCTCCCTTCTCTCCTCATGTAACATATATAAAGGTTTCCATCATGTCCCCTCTCCCTTCTCTCCTTCTGTAACATATATAAAGGTTTCCATCATGTCCTCCTCTCCCTTCTCTCCTCCTGTAACATATATAAAGGTTTCCATCATGTCCCCTCTCCCTTCTCTCCTTCTGTAACATATATAAAGGTTTCCATCATGTCCCCTCTCCCTTCTCTCCTCCTGTAACATATATAAAGGTTTCCATCATGTCCCTCCTCTCACTTCTCTCCTCCTGTAACATATATAAAGGTTTCCATCATATCTTCCTCTCCCTCCTCTCCCTCCTCTCCTCCTATAACATATATAAAGGTTTCCATCATGTCCTCCTCTCCCTTCTCTCCTCCTGTAACATATATAAAGGTTTCCATCATGTCCTCCTCTCCCTTCTCTCCTCCTGTAACATATATAAAGGTTTCCATCATGCCCTCCTCTCTCTTCTCTCCCCCAGTAATATATATAAAGGTTTCCATCATGTCCTCCTCTCCCTTCTCTCCTCCTGTAACATATATAAAGGTTTCCATCATGTCCTCCTCTCCTCCTGTAACATATATAAAGGTTTCCATCATGTCCTCCTCTCCCTTCTCTCCTCCTGTAACATATATAAAGGTTTCCATCATGTCCTCCTCTCCCTCCTCTCCTCCTGTAACATATATAAAGGTTTCCATCATGTCCTCCTCTCCCTTCTCTCCTCCTGTAACATATATAAAGGTTTCCATCATGTCCTCCTCTCTCTTCTCTCCCCCAGTAATATATATAAAGGTTTCCATCATGTCCTCCTCTCCCTTCTGTCCTTCTGTAACATATATAAAGGTTTCCATCATGTCCTCCTCTCCTCCTGTAACATATATAAAGGTTTCCATCATGTCCTCCTCTCCCTTCTCTCCTCCTGTAACATATATAAAGGTTTCCATCATGTCCCCTCTCCCTTCTGTCCTTCTGTAACATATATAAAGGTTTCCAGCATGTGCTCGCTCTCCCTTCTCTCCTCCTGTAACATATATATTGGTTTCCATCATGTCCCCTTCTCCCTTCTCTCCTCCTGTAACATATATAAAGGTTTCCATCATATCCCCCTCTCCCTTCTCTCCTCATGTAACATATATAAAGGTTTCCATCATGTCCCCTCTCCCTTCTGTCCTTCTGTAACATATATAAAGGTTTCCAGCATGTGCTCGCTCTCCCTTCTCTCCTCCTGTAACATATATATTGGTTTCCATCATGTCCCCTTCTCCCTTCTCTCCTCCTGTAACATATATAAAGGTTTCCATCATATCCCCCTCTCCCTTCTCTCCTCATGTAACATATATAAAGGTTTCCATCATGTCCTCCTCTCTCTCCTCTCCTCCTGTAACATATATAAAGGTTTCCATCATGTCCTCCTCTCCCTTCTCTCCTCATGTAACATATATAAAGGTTTGCATCATGTCCTCCTCTCCCTTCTCTCCTCCTGTAATATATATAAAGGTTTCCATCATGTCCTCCTCTCCCTTCTCTCCTCATGTAACATATATAAAGGTTTCCATCATGTCCTCCTCTCCCTTCTCTCCTCCTATAACATATATAAAGGTTTCCATCATGTCCTCCTCTCCCTTCTCTCCTCCTGTAATATATATAAAGGTTTCCATCATGTCCCTCCTCTCCCTTCTCTCCTCATGTAACATATATAAAGGTTTCCATCATGTCCCCTCTCCCTTCTCTCCTTCTGTAACATATATAAAGGTTTCCATCGTGTCCTCCTCTCCCTTCTCTCCTCCTGTAATATATATAAAGGTTTCCATCATGTCCCTCCTCTCCCTTCTCTCCTCATGTAACATATATAAAGGTTTCCATCATGTCCCCTCTCCCTTCTCTCCTTCTGTAACATATATAAAGGTTTCCATCATGTCCTCCTCTCCCTTCTCTCCCCCTGTAACATATATAAAGGTTTCCATCATGTCCTCCTCTCCCTTCTCTCCTCCTGTAACATATATAAAGGTTTCCATCATGTCCCCTCTCCCTTCTCTCCTTCTGTAACATATATAAAGGTTTCCATCATGTCCCCTCTCCCTTCTCTCCTTCTGTAACATATATAAAGGTTTCCATCATGTCCTCCTCTCCCTTCTCTCCTCCTGTAACATATATATTGGTTTCCATCATGTCCTTCTCTCCCTTCTCTCCTCCTGTAACATATATAAAGGTCTCCATCATGTCCTCCTCTCCCTTCTCTCCTCCTGTAACATATATAAAGGTTTCCATCATGTCCCCTCTCCCTTCTCTCCTTCTGTAACATATATAAAGGTTTCCATCATGTCCCCTCTCCCTTCTCTCCTTCTGTAACATATATAAAGGTTTCCATCATGTCCTCCTCTCCCTTCTCTCCTCCTGTAACATATATATTGGTTTCCATCATGTCCTTCTCTCCCTTCTCTCCTCCTGTAACATATATAAAGGTCTCCATCATGTCCTCCTCTCCCTTCTCTCCTCCTGTAACATATATAAAGGTTTCCATCATGTCCTCCTCTCCCTTCTCTCCTCCTGTAACATATATAAAGGTTCCATCATGTCCCTCCTCTCACTTCTCTCCTCCTGTAACATATATAAAGGTTTCCATCATATCTTCCTCTCCCTCCTCTCCCTCCTCTCCTCCTATAACATATATAAAGGTTTCCATAATGTCCTCCTCTCCCTTCTCTCCTCCTGTAACATATATAAAGGTTTCCATCATGTCCTCCTCTCCCTTCTCTCCTCCTGTAACATATATAAAGGTTTCCATCATGTCCTCCTCTCTCTTCTCTCCCCCAGTAATATATATAAAGGTTTCCATCATGTCCTCCTCTCCCTTCTCTCCTCCTGTAACATATATAAAGGTTTCCATCATGTCCTCCTCTCCTCCTGTAACATATATAAAGGTTTCCATCATGTCCTCCTCTCCCTTCTCTCCTCCTGTAACATATATAAAGGTTTCCATCATGTCCTCCTCTCCCTCCTCTCCTCCTGTAACATATATAAAGGTTTCCATCATGTCCTCCTCTCCCTTCTCTCCTCCTGTAACATATATAAAGGTTTCCATCATGTCCTCCTCTCTCTTCTCTCCCCCAGTAATATATATAAAGGTTTCCATCATGCCCTCCTCTCACTTCTCTCCTCCTGTAACATATATAAAGGTTTCCATCATGTCCTCCTCTCCCTTCTCTCCTCCTGTAATATATATAAAGGTTTCCATCATGTCCCTCCTCTCCCTTCTCTCCTCATGTAACATATATAAAGGTTTCCATCATGTCCCCTCTCCCTTCTCTCCTTCTGTAACATATATAAAGGTTTCCATCATGTCCTCCTCTCCCTTCTCTCCTCCTGTAACATATATAAAGGTTTCCATCATGTCCCCTCTCCCTTCTCTCCTTCTGTAACATATATAAAGGTTTCCATCATGTCCCCTCTCCCTTCTCTCCTTCTGTAACATATATAAAGGTTTCCATCATGTCCTCCTCTCCCTTCTCTCCTCCTGTAACATATATATTGGTTTCCATCATGTCCTCCTCTCCCTTCTCTCCTCCTGTAACATATATAAAGGTCTCCATCATGTCCTCCTCTCCCTTCTCTCCTCCTGTAACATATATAAAGGTTTCCATCATGTCCCTCCTCTCACTTCTCTCCTCCTGTAACATATATAAAGGTTTCCATCATATCTTCCTCTCCCTCCTCTCCCTCCTCTCCTCCTATAACATATATAAAGGTTTCCATAATGTCCTCCTCTCCCTTCTCTCCTCCTGTAACATATATAAAGGTTTCCATCATGTCCTCCTCTCCCTTCTCTCCTCCTGTAACATATATAAAGGTTTCCATCATGTCCTCCTCTCTCTTCTCTCCCCCAGTAATATATATAAAGGTTTCCATCATGTCCTCCTCTCCCTTCTCTCCTCCTGTAACATATATAAAGGTTTCCATCATGTCCTCCTCTCCTCCTGTAACATATATAAAGGTTTCCATCATGTCCTCCTCTCCCTTCTCTCCTCCTGTAACATATATAAAGGTTTCCATCATGTCCTCCTCTCCCTCCTCTCCTCCTGTAACATATATAAAGGTTTCCATCATGTCCTCCTCTCCCTTCTCTCCTCCTGTAACATATATAAAGGTTTCCATCATGTCCTCCTCTCTCTTCTCTCCCCCAGTAATATATATAAAGGTTTCCATCATGTCCTCCTCTCACTTCTCTCCTCCTGTAACATATATAAAGGTTTCCATCATGTCCTCCTCTCCCTTCTCTCCTCCTGTAACATATATAAAGGTTTCCATCATGTCCTCCTCTCCTCCTGTAACATATATAAAGGTTTCCATCATGTCCTCCTCTCCCTTCTCTCCTCCTGTAACATATATAAAGGTTTCCATCATGTCCTCCTCTCCCTCCTCTCCTCCTGTAACATATATAAAGGTTTCCATCATGTCCTCCTCTCCCTTCTCTCCTCCTGTAACATATATAAAGGTTTCCATCATGTCCTCCTCTCTCTTCTCTCCCCCAGTAATATATATAAAGGTTTCCATCATGTCCTCCTCTCTCTTCTCTCCTCCTGTAACATATATAAAGGTTTCCATCATGTCCCCTCTCCCTTCTGTCCTTCTGTAACATATATAAAGGTTTCCAGCATGTGCTCGCTCTCCCTTCTCTCCTCCTGTAACATATATATTGGTTTCCATCATGTCCCCTTCTCCCTTCTCTCCTCCTGTAACATATATAAAGGTTTCCATCATATCCCCCTCTCCCTTCTCTCCTCATGTAACATATATAAAGGTTTCCATCATGTCCCCCTCTCCCTTCTCTCCTCCTGTAATATATATAAAGGTTTCCATCATGTCCCTCCTCTCCCTTCTCTCCTCATGTAACATATATAAAGGTTTCCATCATGTCCCCTCTCCCTTCTCTCCTTCTGTAACATATATAAAGGTTTCCATCATGTCCTCCTCTCCCTTCTCTCCTCCTGTAATATATATAAAGGTTTCCATCATGTCCCTCCTCTCCCTTCTCTCCTCATGTAACATATATAAAGGTTTCCATCATGTCCCCTCTCCCTTCTCTCCTTCTGTAACATATATAAAGGTTTCCATCATGTCCTCCTCTCCCTTCTCTCCTCCTGTAACATATATAAAGGTTTCCATCATGTCCCCTCTCCCTTCTCTCCTTCTGTAACATATATAAAGGTTTCCATCATGTCCCCTCTCCCTTCTCTCCTTCTGTAACATATATAAAGGTTTCCATCATGTCCTCCTCTCCCTTCTCTCCTCCTGTAACATATATATTGGTTTCCATCATGTCCTCCTCTCCCTTCTCTCCTCCTGTAACATATATAAAGGTCTCCATCATGTCCTCCTCTCCCTTCTCTCCTCCTGTAACATATATAAAGGTTTCCATCATGTCCCTCCTCTCACTTCTCTCCTCCTGTAACATATATAAAGGTTTCCATCATATCTTCCTCTCCCTCCTCTCCCTCCTCTCCTCCTATAACATATATAAAGGTTTCCATAATGTCCTCCTCTCCCTTCTCTCCTCCTGTAACATATATAAAGGTTTCCATCATGTCCTCCTCTCCCTTCTCTCCTCCTGTAACATATATAAAGGTCTCCATCATGTCCTCCTCTCTCTTCTCTCCCCCAGTAATATATATAAAGGTTTCCATCATGTCCTCCTCTCCCTTCTCTCCTCCTGTAACATATATAAAGGTTTCCATCATGTCCTCCTCTCCTCCTGTAACATATATAAAGGTTTCCATCATGTCCTCCTCTCCCTTCTCTCCTCCTGTAACATATATAAAGGTTTCCATCATGTCCTCCTCTCCCTCCTCTCCTCCTGTAACATATATAAAGGTTTCCATCATGTCCTCCTCTCCCTTCTCTCCTCCTGTAACATATATAAAGGTTTCCATCATGTCCTCCTCTCTCTTCTCTCCACCAGTAGTATATATAAAGGTTTCCATCATGCCCTCCTCTCACTTCTCTCCTCCTGTAATATATATAAAGGTTTCCATCATGTCCTCCTCTCCCTTCTCTCCTCCTGTAACATATATAAAGGTTTCCATCATGTCCCCTCTCCCTTCTGTCCTTCTGTAACATATATAAAGGTTTCCAGCATGTGCTCGCTCTCCCTTCTCTCCTCCTGTAACATATATATTGGTTTCCATCATGTCCCCTTCTCCCTTCTCTCCTCCTGTAACATATATAAAGGTTTCCATCATATCCCCCTCTCCCTTCTCTCCTCATGTAACATATATAAAGCTTTCCATCATGTCCCCCTCTCCCTTCTCTCCTCCTGTAATATATATAAAGGTTTCCATCATGTCCCTCCTCTCCCTTCTCTCCTCATGTAACATATATAAAGGTTTCCATCATGTCCCCTCTCCCTTCTCTCCTTCTGTAACATATATAAAGGTTTCCATCATGTCCTCCTCTCCCTTCTCTCCTCCTGTAATATATATAAAGGTTTCCATCATGTCCCTCCTCTCCCTTCTCTCCTCCTGTAATATATATAAAGGTTTCCATCATGTCCTCCTCTCCCTTCTCCCCTTCTGTAACATATATAAAGGTTTCCATCATGTCCTCCTCTCCCTTCTCTCCTCCTGTAACATATATAAAGGTTTCCATCATGTCCCCTCTCCCTTCTCTCCTTCTGTAACATATATAAAGGTTTCCATCATGTCCCCTCTCCCTTCTCTCCTTCTGTAACATATATAAAGGTTTCCATCATGTCCTCCTCTCCCTTCTCTCCTCCTGTAACATATATATTGGTTTCCATCATGTCCTCCTCTCCCTTCTCTCCTCCTGTAACATATATAAAGGTCTCCATCATGTCCTCCTCTCCCTTCTCTCCTCCTGTAACATATATAAAGGTTTCCATCATGTCCCTCCTCTCACTTCTCTCCTCCTGTAACATATATAAAGGTTTCCATCATATCTTCCTCTCCCTCCTCTCCCTCCTCTCCTCCTATAACATATATAAAGGTTTCCATAATGTCCTCCTCTCCCTTCTCTCCTCCTGTAACATATATAAAGGTTTCCATCATGTCCTCCTCTCCCTTCTCTCCTCCTGTAACATATATAAAGGTTTCCATCATGTCCTCCTCTCTCTTCTCTCCCCCAGTAATATATATAAAGGTTTCCATCATGTCCTCCTCTCCCTTCTCTCCTCCTGTAACATATATAAAGGTTTCCATCATGTCCTCCTCTCCTCCTGTAACATATATAAAGGTATCCATCATGTCCTCCTCTCCCTTCTCTCCTCCTGTAACATATATAAAGGTTTCCATCATGTCCTCCTCTCCCTCCTCTCCTCCTGTAACATATATAAAGGTTTCCATCATGTCCTCCTCTCCCTTCTCCCCTCCTGTTACATATATAAAGGTTTCCATCATGTTCCCCTCTCCCTTCTCTCCTCCTGTAAGATATATAAACTTTTCCATCATGTCCTCCTCTCCCTTCTCTCCTCCTGTAACATATATAAAGGTTTCCATCATGTCCCTCCTCTCCCTTCCTGCCTCCTGTAACATATATAAAGGTTTCCATCATGTCCTCCTCTCCCTTCTCTCCTCCTGTAATATATATAATGGTTTCCATCATGTCCTCCTCTCCCTTCTCTCCTCCTGTAACATATATAAAGGTTTCTATCATGTCCCCCTCTCCCTTTTCTCCTCCTGTAACATATATAAAGGTTTCCATCATGTCCTCCTCTCCCCCTGTAACATATATAAAGGTTTCCATCATGTCCTCCCTCTCCCTTCTCTCCTCCTGTAACATATATAAAGGTTTCCATCATGTCCTCCTCTCCCTTCTCTCCTCCTATAACATATATAAGGGTTTCCATCATGTCCTCCTCTCCCTTCTCTCCTCCTGTAACACATATAAAGGTTTCCATCATGTCCTCCTCTCCCTTCTCTCCTCCTATAACATATATAAGGGTTTCCATCATGTCCTCCTCTCCTCCTGTAACATATATAATGGTTTCCATCATGTCCTCCTCTCCCTTCTCTCCTCCTGTAACATATATAAAGGTTTCCATCATGTCCTCCTCTCTTCTCTCCTCCTGTAACACATATAAAGGTTTCCGTCATGTCCTCCTCTCCCTTCTCTCCTCCTGTAACATATATAAAGGTTTCCATCATGTCCTCCTCTCCCTTCTCTCCTCCTGTAACATATATAAAGGTTTCCATCATGTCCTCCTCTCCCTTCTCTCCTCCTGTAACATATATAAAGGTTTCCATCATGTCCTCCTCTCCCTTCTCTCCTCCTATAGCATATATAAAGATATCCATCATGTCTTCCTCCCCATTCTCCCCTCCTATAACATATATAAAGGTTTCCATCATGTCCCCCTCTCCCTTCTCCCCTCCTGTAACAGATATAAAGGTTTCCATCATGTCCTCCTCTCCCTCCTCTCCTCCTGTAACATATATAAAGGTTTCCATCACGTCGTCTTCTCCCTCCTTTCCTCCTATAACATATATAAAGGTTTCCATCATGTGTTCCTCTCCCTTCTCTCCTCCTATAGCATATATAAAGATATCCATCATGTCCTCCTCCCCATTCTCTCCTCCGATAACATATATAAAGGTTTCCATCATGTCCTCCTCTCCCTTCTCTCCTCCTGTAACATATATAAAGGTTTCCATCATGTCCTCCTCTCCCTTCTCTCCCCCTGTAACATATATAAAGGTTTCTGTCATGTCCTCCTCTCCCTCCTCTCCTCCTGTAACATATATAAAGGTTTCCATCATGTCCTCCTCTCCCTTCTCTCCCCCTGTAACATATATAAAGGTTTCTGTCATGTCCTCCTCCCTTCTCTCCTTCTGTAACACATGTAAAGGTTCCCATCATGTCGCCCCTTTCCCCTCTCTCCTCCTGTAACATATATAAAGGTTTCCATCATGTCCTCTTCTCTCTTCTCTCCTCCGATAACATATATAAAGGTTTCCATCATGTCCCTCCTGTCCCTTCTCTCCTCCTGTAACGTATATAAAGGTTTCCATCATGTCCTCCTCTCCCTTCTCTCCTCCTATAACATATATAAAGGTTTCCATCATGTCCTCCTCTCCCTTCTCTCCTCCTGTAACATATATAAAGGTTTCCATCATGTCGCCCCTTTCCCTTCTCTCCTCCTGTAACATATATAAAGGTTTCCATCATGTCCCCCTCTCTCTTCTCTCCTCCTGTAACATATGTAAAAGTTTCCATCATGTCCCCCTCTCCCTTCTCTCCTCCTGTAACATATATAAAGGTTTCCATCATATCCCCCTCTCCCTTCTCTCCTCCTGCAACATATATAAAGGTTTCCATCATGTCCTCCTCTCTCTCCTCCTGTAACATATATAAAGGTTTCCATCATATCCCCCTCTCCCTTCTCTCCTCCTGCAACATATATAAAGGTTTCCATCATGTCCTCCTCTCTCTCCTCCTGTAACATAGATAAAGGTTTCCATCATGTCCTCCTCTCTCTCCTCCTGTAACATATGTAAAGGTTTCCATCATGTCCCCCTCCCCCTTCTCTCCTCCTGTAACATATATAGAGGTTTCCATCCTGCCCCTCCTCTCCCTTCTCTCCTCCTGTAACATATATAAAGGTTTCCATCATGTCCTCCTCTCCCTTCTCTCCCCCTGTAACATATATAAAGGTTTCCATCATGTCCTCCTCTCCCTTCTCTCCTCCTGTAACATATATAAAGGTTTCCATCATGTCCTCCTCTCCCTTCTCTCCTCCTGTAACACATATAAAGGTTTCCATCATGTCCTCCTCTACCTTCTCTCCTCCTGTAACATATATAAAGGTTTCCATCATGTCACCCTCTCCCTTCTCTCCTCCTGTAACATATATAAAGGTTTCCATCATGTCTTCCTCTCCCTTCTCTCCTCCTGTAACATATATATAAAGGTTTCCATCATGTCCCCCTTTCCCTTCTCTACTCCTGTAACATATATAAAGGTTTCCATCATGTTCTCATCTCCCTTCTCTCCTCCTGTAACATATATAAAGGTTTCCATCATGTCCCTCCTCTCCCTTCCTGCCTCCTGTAACATATATAAAGGTTTCCATCATGTCCTCCTCTCCCTTCTCTCCTCCTGTAATATATATAATGGTTTCCATCATGTCCTCCTCTCCCTTCTCTCCTCCTGTAACATATATAAAGGTTTCTATCATGTCCCCCTCTCCCTTTTCTCCTCCTGTAACATATATAAAGGTTTCCATCATGTCCTCCTCTCCTCCTGTAACATATATAAAGGTTTCCATCATGTCCTCCCTCTCCCTTCTCTCCTCCTGTAACATATATAAAGGTTTCCATCATGTCCTCCTCTCCCTTCTCTCCTCCTATAACATATATAAGGGTTTCCATCATGTCCTCCTCTCCCTTCTCTCCTCCTGTAACACATATAAAGGTTTCCATCATGTCCTCCTCTCCCTTCTCTCCTCCTATAACATATATAAGGGTTTCCATCATGTCCTCCTCTCCCTCCTCTCCTCCTGTAACATATATAATGGTTTCCATCATGTCCTCCTCTCCCTTCTCTCCTCCTGTAACATATATAAAGGTTTCCATCATGTCCTCCTCTCTTCTCTCCTCCTGTAACACATATAAAGGTTTCCGTCATGTCCTCCTCTCCCTTCTCTCCTCCTGTAACATATATAAAGGTTTCCATCATGTCCTCCTCTCCCTTCTCTCCTCCTGTAACATATATAAAGGTTTCCATCATGTCCTCCTCTCCCTTCTCTCCTCCTGTAACATATATAAAGGTTTCCATCATGTCCTCCTCTCCCTTCTCTCCTCCTGTAATATATATAAAGGTTTCCATCATGTCCCTCCTCTCCCTTCTCTCCTCATGTAACATATATAAAGGTTTCCATCATGTCCCCTCTCCCTTCTCTCCTTCTGTAACATATATAAAGGTTTCCATCATGTCCTCCTCTCCCTTCTCTCCTCCTGTAACATATATAAAGGTTTCCATCATGTCCCCTCTCCCTTCTCTCCTTCTGTAACATATATAAAGGTTTCCATCATGTCCTCCTCTCCCTTCTCTCCTCCTGTAACATATATATTGGTTTCCATCATGTCCTCCTCTCCCTTCTCTCCTCCTGTAACATATATAAAGGTTTCCATCATGTCCTCCTCTCCCTTCTCTCCTCCTGTAACATATATAAAGGTCTCCATCATGTCCTCCTCTCCCTTCTCTCCTCCTGTAACATATATAAAGGTTTCCATCATGTCCCTCCTCTCACTTCTCTCCTTCTGTAACATATATAAAGGTTTCCATCATATCTTCCTCTCCCTCCTCTCCCTCCTCTCCTCCTATAACATATATAAAGGTTTCCATCATGTCCTCCTCTCCCTTCTCTCCTCCTGTAACATATATAAAGGTTTCCATCATGTCCTCCTCTCCCTTCTCTCCTCCTGTAACATATATAAAGGTTTCCATCATGCCCTCCTCTCTCTTCTCTCCCCCAGTAATATATATAAAGGTTTCCATCATGTCCTCCTCTCCCTTCTCTCCTCCTGTAACATATATAAAGGTTTCCATCATGTCCTCCTCTCCTCCTGTAACATATATAAAGGTTTCCATCATGTCCTCCTCTCCCTTCTCTCCTCCTGTAACATATATAAAGGTTTCCATCATGTCCTCCTCTCCCTCCTCTCCTTCTGTAACATATATAAAGGTTTCCATCATGTCCTCCTCTCCCTTCTCTCCTCCTGTAACATATATAAAGGTTTCCATCATGTCCTCCTCTCTCTTCTCTCCCCCAGTAATATATATAAAGGTTTCCATCATGTCCTCCTCTCACTTCTCTCCTCCTGTAACATATATAAAGGTTTCCATCATGTCCTCCTCTCCCTTCTCTCCTCCTGTAACATATATAAAGGTTTCCATCATGTCCCCTCTCCCTTCTGTCCTTCTGTAACATATATAAAGGTTTCCAGCATGTGCTCGCTCTCCCTTCTCTCCTCCTGTAACATATATATTGGTTTCCATCATGTCCCCTTCTCCCTTCTCTCCTCCTGTAACATATATAAAGGTTTCCATCATATCCCCCTCTCCCTTCTCTCCTCATGTAACATATATAAAGGTTTCCATCATGTCCCCTCTCCCTTCTGTCCTTCTGTAACATATATAAAGGTTTCCAGCATGTGCTCGCTCTCCCTTCTCTCCTCCTGTAACATATATATTGGTTTCCATCATGTCCCCTTCTCCCTTCTCTCCTCCTGTAACATATATAAAGGTTTCCATCATATCCCCCTCTCCCTTCTCTCCTCATGTAACATATATAAAGGTTTCCATCATGTCCTCCTCTCTCTCCTCTCCTCCTGTAACATATATAAAGGTTTCCATCATGTCCTCCTCTCCCTTCTCTCCTCATGTAACATATATAAAGGTTTGCATCATGTCCTCCTCTCCCTTCTCTCCTCCTGTAATATATATAAAGGTTTCCATCATGTCCTCCTCTCCCTTCTCTCCTCATGTAACATATATAAAGGTTTCCATCATGTCCTCCTCTCCCTTCTCTCCTCCTATAACATATATAAAGGTTTCCATCATGTCCTCCTCTCCCTTCTCTCCTCCTGTAATATATATAAAGGTTTCCATCATGTCCCTCCTCTCCCTTCTCTCCTCATGTAACATATATAAAGGTTTCCATCATGTCCCCTCTCCCTTCTCTCCTTCTGTAACATATATAAAGGTTTCCATCGTGTCCTCCTCTCCCTTCTCTCCTCCTGTAATATATATAAAGGTTTCCATCATGTCCCTCCTCTCCCTTCTCTCCTCATGTAACATATATAAAGGTTTCCATCATGTCCCCTCTCCCTTCTCTCCTTCTGTAACATATATAAAGGTTTCCATCATGTCCTCCTCTCCCTTCTCTCCCCCTGTAACATATATAAAGGTTTCCATCATGTCCTCCTCTCCCTTCTCTCCTCCTGTAACATATATAAAGGTTTCCATCATGTCCCCTCTCCCTTCTCTCCTTCTGTAACATATATAAAGGTTTCCATCATGTCCCCTCTCCCTTCTCTCCTTCTGTAACATATATAAAGGTTTCCATCATGTCCTCCTCTCCCTTCTCTCCTCCTGTAACATATATATTGGTTTCCATCATGTCCTTCTCTCCCTTCTCTCCTCCTGTAACATATATAAAGGTCTCCATCATGTCCTCCTCTCCCTTCTCTCCTCCTGTAACATATATAAAGGTTTCCATCATGTCCCCTCTCCCTTCTCTCCTTCTGTAACATATATAAAGGTTTCCATCATGTCCCCTCTCCCTTCTCTCCTTCTGTAACATATATAAAGGTTTCCATCATGTCCTCCTCTCCCTTCTCTCCTCCTGTAACATATATATTGGTTTCCATCATGTCCTTCTCTCCCTTCTCTCCTCCTGTAACATATATAAAGGTCTCCATCATGTCCTCCTCTCCCTTCTCTCCTCCTGTAACATATATAAAGGTTTCCATCATGTCCTCCTCTCCCTTCTCTCCTCCTGTAACATATATAAAGGTTCCATCATGTCCCTCCTCTCACTTCTCTCCTCCTGTAACATATATAAAGGTTTCCATCATATCTTCCTCTCCCTCCTCTCCTCCTATAACATATATAAAGGTTTCCATAATGTCCTCCTCTCCCTTCTCTCCTCCTGTAACATATATAAAGGTTTCCATCATGTCCTCCTCTCCCTTCTCTCCTCCTGTAACATATATAAAGGTTTCCATCATGTCCTCCTCTCTCTTCTCTCCCCCAGTAATATATATAAAGGTTTCCATCATGTCCTCCTCTCCCTTCTCTCCTCCTGTAACATATATAAAGGTTTCCATCATGTCCTCCTCTCCTCCTGTAACATATATAAAGGTTTCCATCATGTCCTCCTCTCCCTTCTCTCCTCCTGTAACATATATAAAGGTTTCCATCATGTCCTCCTCTCCCTCCTCTCCTCCTGTAACATATATAAAGGTTTCCATCATGTCCTCCTCTCCCTTCTCTCCTCCTGTAACATATATAAAGGTTTCCATCATGTCCTCCTCTCTCTTCTCTCCCCCAGTAATATATATAAAGGTTTCCATCATGCCCTCCTCTCACTTCTCTCCTCCTGTAACATATATAAAGGTTTCCATCATGTCCTCCTCTCCCTTCTCTCCTCCTGTAACATATATAAAGGTTTCCATCATGTCCCCTCTCCCTTCTGTCCTTCTGTAACATATATAAAGGTTTCCAGCATGTGCTCGCTCTCCCTTCTCTCCTCCTGTAACATATATATTGGTTTCCATCATGTCCCCTTCTCCCTTCTCTCCTCCTGTAACATATATAAAGGTTTCCATCATATCCCCCTCTCCCTTCTCTCCTCATGTAACATATATAAAGGTTTCCATTATGTCCCCCTCTCCCTTCTCTCCTCCTGTAATATATATAAAGGTTTCCATCATGTCCCTCCTCTCCCTTCTCTCCTCATGTAACATATATAAAGGTTTCCATCATGTCCCCTCTCCCTTCTCTCCTTCTGTAACATATATAAAGGTTTCCATCATGTCCTCCTCTCCCTTCTCTCCTCCTGTAACATATATAAAGGTTTCCATCATGTCCCCTCTCCCTTCTCTCCTTCTGTAACATATATAAAGGTTTCCATCATGTCCCCTCTCCCTTCTCTCCTTCTGTAACATATATAAAGGTTTCCATCATGTCCTCCTCTCCCTTCTCTCCTCCTGTAACATATATATTGGTTTCCATCATGTCCTCCTCTCCCTTCTCTCCTCCTGTAACATATATAAAGGTCTCCATCATGTCCTCCTCTCCCTTCTCTCCTCCTGTAACATATATAAAGGTTTCCATCATGTCCCTCCTCTCACTTCTCTCCTCCTGTAACATATATAAAGGTTTCCATCATATCTTCCTCTCCCTCCTCTCCCTCCTCTCCTCCTATAACATATATAAAGGTTTCCATAATGTCCTCCTCTCCCTTCTCTCCTCCTGTAACATATATAAAGGTTTCCATCATGTCCTCCTCTCCCTTCTCTCCTCCTGTAACATATATAAAGGTTTCCATCATGTCCTCCTCTCTCTTCTCTCCCCCAGTAATATATATAAAGGTTTCCATCATGTCCTCCTCTCCCTTCTCTCCTCCTGTAACATATATAAAGGTTTCCATCATGTCCTCCTCTCCTCCTGTAACATATATAAAGGTTTCCATCATGTCCTCCTCTCCCTTCTCTCCTCCTGTAACATATATAAAGGTTTCCATCATGTCCTCCTCTCCCTCCTCTCCTCCTGTAACATATATAAAGGTTTCCATCATGTCCTCCTCTCCCTTCTCTCCTCCTGTAACATATATAAAGGTTTCCATCATGTCCTCCTCATTCTTCTCTCCCCCAGTAATATATATAAAGGTTTCCATCATGTCCTCCTCTCACTTCTCTCCTCCTGTAACATATATAAAGGTTTCCATCATGTCCTCCTCTCCCTTCTCTCCTCCTGTAACATATATAAAGGTTTCCATCATGTCCTCCTCTCCTCCTGTAACATATATAAAGGTTTCCATCATGTCCTCCTCTCCCTTCTCTCCTCCTGTAACATATATAAAGGTTTCCATCATGTCCTCCTCTCCCTCCTCTCCTCCTGTAACATATATAAAGGTTTCCATCATGTCCTCCTCTCCCTTCTCTCCTCCTGTAACATATATAAAGGTTTCCATCATGTCCTCCTCTCTCTTCTCTCCCCCAGTAATATATATAAAGGTTTCCATCATGTCCTCCTCTCTCTTCTCTCCTCCTGTAACATATATAAAGGTTTCCATCATGTCCCCTCTCCCTTCTGTCCTTCTGTAACATATATAAAGGTTTCCAGCATGTGCTCGCTCTCCCTTCTCTCCTCCTGTAACATATATATTGGTTTCCATCATGTCCCCTTCTCCCTTCTCTCCTCCTGTAACATATATAAAGGTTTCCATCATATCCCCCTCTCCCTTCTCTCCTCATGTAACATATATAAAGGTTTCCATCATGTCCCCCTCTCCCTTCTCTCCTCCTGTAATATATATAAAGGTTTCCATCATGTCCCTCCTCTCCCTTCTCTCCTCATGTAACATATATAAAGGTTTCCATCATGTCCCCTCTCCCTTCTCTCCTTCTGTAACATATATAAAGGTTTCCATCATGTCCTCCTCTCCCTTCTCTCCTCCTGTAATATATATAAAGGTTTCCATCATGTCCCTCCTCTCCCTTCTCTCCTCATGTAACATATATAAAGGTTTCCATCATGTCCCCTCTCCCTTCTCTCCTTCTGTAACATATATAAAGGTTTCCATCATGTCCTCCTCTCCCTTCTCTCCTCCTGTAACATATATAAAGGTTTCCATCATGTCCCCTCTCCCTTCTCTCCTTCTGTAACATATATAAAGGTTTCCATCATGTCCCCTCTCCCTTCTCTCCTTCTGTAACATATATAAAGGTTTCCATCATGTCCTCCTCTCCCTTCTCTCCTCCTGTAACATATATATTGGTTTCCATCATGTCCTCCTCTCCCTTCTCTCCTCCTGTAACATATATAAAGGTCTCCATCATGTCCTCCTCTCCCTTCTCTCCTCCTGTAACATATATAAAGGTTTCCATCATGTCCCTCCTCTCACTTCTCTCCTCCTGTAACATATATAAAGGTTTCCATCATATCTTCCTCTCCCTCCTCTCCCTCCTCTCCTCCTATAACATATATAAAGGTTTCCATAATGTCCTCCTCTCCCTTCTCTCCTCCTGTAACATATATAAAGGTTTCCATCATGTCCTCCTCTCCCTTCTCTCCTCCTGTAACATATATAAAGGTCTCCATCATGTCCTCCTCTCTCTTCTCTCCCCCAGTAATATATATAAAGGTTTCCATCATGTCCTCCTCTCCCTT
Organism: Eleutherodactylus coqui; assembly: GCA_035609135.1. NCBI lineage: Eukaryota > Metazoa > Chordata > Amphibia > Anura > Eleutherodactylidae > Eleutherodactylus > Eleutherodactylus coqui. The sequence continues at coordinate 147,599,480 of CM069415.1, forward strand.
CTCTCCTCCTGTAACATATATAAAGGTTTCCATCATGTCCTCCTCTCCTCCTGTAACATATATAAAGGTTTCCATCATGTCCTCCTCTCCCTTCTCTCCTCCTGTAACATATATAAAGGTTTCCATCATGTCCTCCTCTCCCTCCTCTCCTCCTGTAACATATATAAAGGTTTCCATCATGTCCTCCTCTCCCTTCTCTCCTCCTGTAACATATATAAAGGTTTCCATCATGTCCTCCTCTCTCTTCTCTCCACCAGTAATATATATAAAGGTTTCCATCATGCCCTCCTCTCACTTCTCTCCTCCTGTAATATATATAAAGGTTTCCATCATGTCCTCCTCTCCCTTCTCTCCTCCTGTAACATATATAAAGGTTTCCATCATGTCCCCTCTCCCTTCTGTCCTTCTGTAACATATATAAAGGTTTCCAGCATGTGCTCGCTCTCCCTTCTCTCCTCCTGTAACATATATATTGGTTTCCATCATGTCCCCTTCTCCCTTCTCTCCTCCTGTAACATATATAAAGGTTTCCATCATATCCCCCCTCTCCCTTCTCTCCTCATGTAACATATATAAAGCTTTCCATCATGTCCCCCTCTCCCTTCTCTCCTCCTGTAATATATATAAAGGTTTCCATCATGTCCCTCCTCTCCCTTCTCTCCTCATGTAACATATATAAAGGTTTCCATCATGTCCCCTCTCCCTTCTCTCCTTCTGTAACATATATAAAGGTTTCCATCATGTCCTCCTCTCCCTTCTCTCCTCCTGTAATATATATAAAGGTTTCCATCATGTCCCTCCTCTCCCTTCTCTCCTCCTGTAATATATATAAAGGTTTCCATCATGTCCTCCTCTCCCTTCTCTCCTTCTGTAACATATATAAAGGTTTCCATCATGTCCTCCTCTCCCTTCTCTCCTCCTGTAACATATATAAAGGTTTCCATCATGTCCTTCTCTCCCTTCTCTCCTCCTGTAACATATATAAAGGTCTCCATCATGTCCTCCTCTCCTCCTGTAACATATATAAAGGTATCCATCATGTCCTCCTCTCCCTTCTCTCCTCCTGTAACATATATAAAGGTTTCCATCATGTCCTCCTCTCCCTCCTCTCCTCCTGTAACATATATAAAGGTTTCCATCATGTCCTCCTCTCCCTTCTCCCCTCCTGTTACATATATAAAGGTTTCCATCATGTTCCCCTCTCCCTTCTCTCCTCCTGTAAGATATATAAACTTTTCCATCATGTCCTCCTCTCCCTTCTCTCCTCCTGTAACATATATAAAGGTTTCCATCATGTCCCCTCTCCCTTCTCTCCTCATGTAACATATATAAAGGTTTCCATCATGTCCCTCCTCTCCCTTCTCTCCTCCTGTAACATATATAAAGGTTTCCATCATGTCCCCTCTCCCTTCTCTCCTTCTGTAACATATATAAAGGTTTCCATCATGTCCCCTCTCCCTTCTCTCCTTCTGTAACATATATAAAGGTTTCCATCATGTCCTCCTCTCCCTTCTCTCCTCCTGTAACATATATATTGGTTTCCATCATGTCCTTCTCTCCCTTCTCTCCTCCTGTAACATATATAAAGGTCTCCATCATGTCCTCCTCTCCCTTCTCTCCTCCTGTAACATATATAAAGGTTTCCATCATGTCCTCCTCTCCCTTCTCTCCTCCTGTAACATATATAAAGGTTCCATCATGTCCCTCCTCTCACTTCTCTCCTCCTGTAACATATATAAAGGTTTCCATCATATCTTCCTCTCCCTCCTCTCCCTCCTCTCCTCCTATAACATATATAAAGGTTTCCATAATGTCCTCCTCTCCCTTCTCTCCTCCTGTAACATATATAAAGGTTTCCATCATGTCCTCCTCTCCCTTCTCTCCTCCTGTAACATATATAAAGGTTTCCATCATGTCCTCCTCTCTCTTCTCTCCCCCAGTAATATATATAAAGGTTTCCATCATGTCCTCCTCTCCCTTCTCTCCTCCTGTAACATATATAAAGGTTTCCATCATGTCCTCCTCTCCTCCTGTAACATATATAAAGGTTTCCATCATGTCCTCCTCTCCCTTCTCTCCTCCTGTAACATATATAAAGGTTTCCATCATGTCCTCCTCTCCCTCCTCTCCTCCTGTAACATATATAAAGGTTTCCATCATGTCCTCCTCTCCCTTCTCTCCTCCTGTAACATATATAAAGGTTTCCATCATGTCCTCCTCTCTCTTCTCTCCCCCAGTAATATATATAAAGGTTTCCATCATGCCCTCCTCTCACTTCTCTCCTCCTGTAACATATATAAAGGTTTCCATCATGTCCTCCTCTCCCTTCTCTCCTCCTGTAACATATATAAAGGTTTCCATCATGTCCCCTCTCCCTTCTGTCCTTCTGTAACATATATAAAGGTTTCCAGCATGTGCTCGCTCTCCCTTCTCTCCTCCTGTAACATATATATTGGTTTCCATCATGTCCCCTTCTCCCTTCTCTCCTCCTGTAACATATATAAAGGTTTCCATCATATCCCCCTCTCCCTTCTCTCCTCATGTAACATATATAAAGGTTTCCATTATGTCCCCCTCTCCCTTCTCTCCTCCTGTAATATATATAAAGGTTTCCATCATGTCCCTCCTCTCCCTTCTCTCCTCATGTAACATATATAAAGGTTTCCATCATGTCCCCTCTCCCTTCTCTCCTTCTGTAACATATATAAAGGTTTCCATCATGTCCTCCTCTCCCTTCTCTCCTCCTGTAACATATATAAAGGTTTCCATCATGTCCCCTCTCCCTTCTCTCCTTCTGTAACATATATAAAGGTTTCCATCATGTCCCCTCTCCCTTCTCTCCTTCTGTAACATATATAAAGGTTTCCATCATGTCCTCCTCTCCCTTCTCTCCTCCTGTAACATATATATTGGTTTCCATCATGTCCTCCTCTCCCTTCTCTCCTCCTGTAACATATATAAAGGTCTCCATCATGTCCTCCTCTCCCTTCTCTCCTCCTGTAACATATATAAAGGTTTCCATCATGTCCCTCCTCTCACTTCTCTCCTCCTGTAACATATATAAAGGTTTCCATCATATCTTCCTCTCCCTCCTCTCCCTCCTCTCCTCCTATAACATATATAAAGGTTTCCATAATGTCCTCCTCTCCCTTCTCTCCTCCTGTAACATATATAAAGGTTTCCATCATGTCCTCCTCTCCCTTCTCTCCTCCTGTAACATATATAAAGGTTTCCATCATGTCCTCCTCTCTCTTCTCTCCCCCAGTAATATATATAAAGGTTTCCATCATGTCCTCCTCTCCCTTCTCTCCTCCTGTAACATATATAAAGGTTTCCATCATGTCCTCCTCTCCTCCTGTAACATATATAAAGGTTTCCATCATGTCCTCCTCTCCCTTCTCTCCTCCTGTAACATATATAAAGGTTTCCATCATGTCCTCCTCTCCCTCCTCTCCTCCTGTAACATATATAAAGGTTTCCATCATGTCCTCCTCTCCCTTCTCTCCTCCTGTAACATATATAAAGGTTTCCATCATGTCCTCCTCATTCTTCTCTCCCCCAGTAATATATATAAAGGTTTCCATCATGTCCTCCTCTCACTTCTCTCCTCCTGTAACATATATAAAGGTTTCCATCATGTCCTCCTCTCCCTTCTCTCCTCCTGTAACATATATAAAGGTTTCCATCATGTCCTCCTCTCCTCCTGTAACATATATAAAGGTTTCCATCATGTCCTCCTCTCCCTTCTCTCCTCCTGTAACATATATAAAGGTTTCCATCATGTCCTCCTCTCCCTCCTCTCCTCCTGTAACATATATAAAGGTTTCCATCATGTCCTCCTCTCCCTTCTCTCCTCCTGTAACATATATAAAGGTTTCCATCATGTCCTCCTCTCTCTTCTCTCCCCCAGTAATATATATAAAGGTTTCCATCATGTCCTCCTCTCTCTTCTCTCCTCCTGTAACATATATAAAGGTTTCCATCATGTCCCCTCTCCCTTCTGTCCTTCTGTAACATATATAAAGGTTTCCAGCATGTGCTCGCTCTCCCTTCTCTCCTCCTGTAACATATATATTGGTTTCCATCATGTCCCCTTCTCCCTTCTCTCCTCCTGTAACATATATAAAGGTTTCCATCATATCCCCCTCTCCCTTCTCTCCTCATGTAACATATATAAAGGTTTCCATCATGTCCCCCTCTCCCTTCTCTCCTCCTGTAATATATATAAAGGTTTCCATCATGTCCCTCCTCTCCCTTCTCTCCTCATGTAACATATATAAAGGTTTCCATCATGTCCCCTCTCCCTTCTCTCCTTCTGTAACATATATAAAGGTTTCCATCATGTCCTCCTCTCCCTTCTCTCCTCCTGTAATATATATAAAGGTTTCCATCATGTCCCTCCTCTCCCTTCTCTCCTCATGTAACATATATAAAGGTTTCCATCATGTCCCCTCTCCCTTCTCTCCTTCTGTAACATATATAAAGGTTTCCATCATGTCCTCCTCTCCCTTCTCTCCTCCTGTAACATATATAAAGGTTTCCATCATGTCCCCTCTCCCTTCTCTCCTTCTGTAACATATTTAAAGGTTTCCATCATGTCCCCTCTCCCTTCTCTCCTTCTGTAACATATATAAAGGTTTCCATCATGTCCTCCTCTCCCTTCTCTCCTCCTGTAACATATATATTGGTTTCCATCATGTCCTCCTCTCCCTTCTCTCCTCCTGTAACATATATAAAGGTCTCCATCATGTCCTCCTCTCCCTTCTCTCCTCCTGTAACATATATAAAGGTTTCCATCATGTCCCTCCTCTCACTTCTCTCCTCCTGTAACATATATAAAGGTTTCCATCATATCTTCCTCTCCCTCCTCTCCCTCCTCTCCTCCTATAACATATATAAAGGTTTCCATAATGTCCTCCTCTCCCTTCTCTCCTCCTGTAACATATATAAAGGTTTCCATCATGTCCTCCTCTCCCTTCTCTCCTCCTGTAACATATATAAAGGTCTCCATCATGTCCTCCTCTCTCTTCTCTCCCCCAGTAATATATATAAAGGTTTCCATCATGTCCTCCTCTCCCTTCTCTCCTCCTGTAACATATATAAAGGTTTCCATCATGTCCTCCTCTCCTCCTGTAACATATATAAAGGTTTCCATCATGTCCTCCTCTCCCTTCTCTCCTCCTGTAACATATATAAAGGTTTCCATCATGTCCTCCTCTCCCTCCTCTCCTCCTGTAACATATATAAAGGTTTCCATCATGTCCTCCTCTCCCTTCTCTCCTCCTGTAACATATATAAAGGTTTCCATCATGTCCTCCTCTCTCTTCTCTCCACCAGTAATATATATAAAGGTTTCCATCATGCCCTCCTCTCACTTCTCTCCTCCTGTAATATATATAAAGGTTTCCATCATGTCCTCCTCTCCCTTCTCTCCTCCTGTAACATATATAAAGGTTTCCATCATGTCCCCTCTCCCTTCTGTCCTTCTGTAACATATATAAAGGTTTCCAGCATGTGCTCGCTCTCCCTTCTCTCCTCCTGTAACATATATATTGGTTTCCATCATGTCCCCTTCTCCCTTCTCTCCTCCTGTAACATATATAAAGGTTTCCATCATATCCCCCTCTCCCTTCTCTCCTCATGTAACATATATAAAGCTTTCCATCATGTCCCCCTCTCCCTTCTCTCCTCCTGTAATATATATAAAGGTTTCCATCATGTCCCTCCTCTCCCTTCTCTCCTCATGTAACATATATAAAGGTTTCCATCATGTCCCCTCTCCCTTCTCTCCTTCTGTAACATATATAAAGGTTTCCATCATGTCCTCCTCTCCCTTCTCTCCTCCTGTAATATATATAAAGGTTTCCATCATGTCCCTCCTCTCCCTTCTCTCCTCCTGTAATATATATAAAGGTTTCCATCATGTCCTCCTCTCCCTTCTCTCCTTCTGTAACATATATAAAGGTTTCCATCATGTCCTCCTCTCCCTTCTCTCCTCCTGTAACATATATAAAGGTTTCCATCATGTCCCCTCTCCCTTCTCTCCTTCTGTAACATATATAAAGGTTTCCATCATGTCCCCTCTCCCTTCTCTCCTTCTGTAACATATATAAAGGTTTCCATCATGTCCTCCTCTCCCTTCTCTCCTCCTGTAACATATATATTGGTTTCCATCATGTCCTCCTCTCCCTTCTCTCCTCCTGTAACATATATAAAGGTCTCCATCATGTCCTCCTCTCCCTTCTCTCCTCCTGTAACATATATAAAGGTTTCCATCATGTCCCTCCTCTCACTTCTCTCCTCCTGTAACATATATAAAGGTTTCCATCATATCTTCCTCTCCCTCCTCTCCCTCCTCTCCTCCTATAACATATATAAAGGTTTCCATAATGTCCTCCTCTCCCTTCTCTCCTCCTGTAACATATATAAAGGTTTCCATCATGTCCTCCTCTCCCTTCTCTCCTCCTGTAACATATATAAAGGTTTCCATCATGTCCTCCTCTCTCTTCTCTCCCCCAGTAATATATATAAAGGTTTCCATCATGTCCTCCTCTCCCTTCTCTCCTCCTGTAACATATATAAAGGTTTCCATCATGTCCTCCTCTCCTCCTGTAACATATATAAAGGTATCCATCATGTCCTCCTCTCCCTTCTCTCCTCCTGTAACATATATAAAGGTTTCCATCATGTCCTCCTCTCCCTCCTCTCCTCCTGTAACATATATAAAGGTTTCCATCATGTCCTCCTCTCCCTTCTCCCCTCCTGTTACATATATAAAGGTTTCCATCATGTTCCCCTCTCCCTTCTCTCCTCCTGTAAGATATATAAACTTTTCCATCATGTCCTCCTCTCCCTTCTCTCCTCCTGTAACATATATAAAGGTTTCCATCATGTCCCTCCTCTCCCTTCCTGCCTCCTGTAACATATATAAAGGTTTCCATCATGTCCTCCTCTCCCTTCTCTCCTCCTGTAATATATATAATGGTTTCCATCATGTCCTCCTCTCCCTTCTCTCCTCCTGTAACATATATAAAGGTTTCTATCATGTCCCCCTCTCCCTTTTCTCCTCCTGTAACATATATAAAGGTTTCCATCATGTCCTCCTCTCCCCCTGTAACATATATAAAGGTTTCCATCATGTCCTCCCTCTCCCTTCTCTCCTCCTGTAACATATATAAAGGTTTCCATCATGTCCTCCTCTCCCTTCTCTCCTCCTATAACATATATAAGGGTTTCCATCATGTCCTCCTCTCCCTTCTCTCCTCCTGTAACACATATAAAGGTTTCCATCATGTCCTCCTCTCCCTTCTCTCCTCCTATAACATATATAAGGGTTTCCATCATGTCCTCCTCTCCCTCCTCTCCTCCTGTAACATATATAATGGTTTCCATCATGTCCTCCTCTCCCTTCTCTCCTCCTGTAACATATATAAAGGTTTCCATCATGTCCTCCTCTCTTCTCTCCTCCTGTAACACATATAAAGGTTTCCGTCATGTCCTCCTCTCCCTTCTCTCCTCCTGTAACATATATAAAGGTTTCCATCATGTCCTCCTCTCCCTTCTCTCCTCCTGTAACATATATAAAGGTTTCCATCATGTCCTCCTCTCCCTTCTCTCCTCCTGTAACATATATAAAGGTTTCCATCATGTCCTCCTCTCCCTTCTCTCCTCCTATAGCATATATAAAGATATCCATCATGTCTTCCTCCCCATTCTCCCCTCCTATAACATATATAAAGGTTTCCATCATGTCCCCCTCTCCCTTCTCCCCTCCTGTAACAGATATAAAGGTTTCCATCATGTCCTCCTCTCCCTCCTCTCCTCCTGTAACATATATAAAGGTTTCCATCACGTCGTCTTCTCCCTCCTTTCCTCCTATAACATATATAAAGGTTTCCATCATGTGTTCCTCTCCCTTCTCTCCTCCTATAGCATATATAAAGATATCCATCATGTCCTCCTCCCCATTCTCTCCTCCGATAACATATATAAAGGTTTCCATCATGTCCTCCTCTCCCTTCTCTCCTCCTGTAACATATATAAAGGTTTCCATCATGTCCTCCTCTCCCTTCTCTCCCCCTGTAACATATATAAAGGTTTCTGTCATGTCCTCCTCTCCCTCCTCTCCTCCTGTAACATATATAAAGGTTTCCATCATGTCCTCCTCTCCCTTCTCTCCCCCTGTAACATATATAAAGGTTTCTGTCATGTCCTCCTCCCTTCTCTCCTTCTGTAACACATGTAAAGGTTCCCATCATGTCGCCCCTTTCCCCTCTCTCCTCCTGTAACATATATAAAGGTTTCCATCATGTCCTCTTCTCTCTTCTCTCCTCCGATAACATATATAAAGGTTTCCATCATGTCCCTCCTGTCCCTTCTCTCCTCCTGTAACGTATATAAAGGTTTCCATCATGTCCTCCTCTCCCTTCTCTCCTCCTATAACATATATAAAGGTTTCCATCATGTCCTCCTCTCCCTTCTCTCCTCCTGTAACATATATAAAGGTTTCCATCATGTCGCCCCTTTCCCTTCTCTCCTCCTGTAACATATATAAAGGTTTCCATCATGTCCCCCTCTCTCTTCTCTCCTCCTGTAACATATGTAAAAGTTTCCATCATGTCCCCCTCTCCCTTCTCTCCTCCTGTAACATATATAAAGGTTTCCATCATATCCCCCTCTCCCTTCTCTCCTCCTGCAACATATATAAAGGTTTCCATCATGTCCTCCTCTCTCTCCTCCTGTAACATATATAAAGGTTTCCATCATATCCCCCTCTCCCTTCTCTCCTCCTGCAACATATATAAAGGTTTCCATCATGTCCTCCTCTCTCTCCTCCTGTAACATAGATAAAGGTTTCCATCATGTCCTCCTCTCTCTCCTCCTGTAACATATGTAAAGGTTTCCATCATGTCCCCCTCCCCCTTCTCTCCTCCTGTAACATATATAGAGGTTTCCATCCTGCCCCTCCTCTCCCTTCTCTCCTCCTGTAACATATATAAAGGTTTCCATCATGTCCTCCTCTCCCTTCTCTCCCCCTGTAACATATATAAAGGTTTCCATCATGTCCTCCTCTCCCTTCTCTCCTCCTGTAACATATATAAAGGTTTCCATCATGTCCTCCTCTCCCTTCTCTCCTCCTGTAACACATATAAAGGTTTCCATCATGTCCTCCTCTACCTTCTCTCCTCCTGTAACATATATAAAGGTTTCCATCATGTCACCCTCTCCCTTCTCTCCTCCTGTAACATATATAAAGGTTTCCATCATGTCTTCCTCTCCCTTCTCTCCTCCTGTAACATATATATAAAGGTTTCCATCATGTCCCCCTTTCCCTTCTCTACTCCTGTAACATATATAAAGGTTTCCATCATGTTCTCATCTCCCTTCTCTCCTCCTGTAACATATATAAAGGTTTCCATCATGTCCCTCCTCTCCCTTCCTGCCTCCTGTAACATATATAAAGGTTTCCATCATGTCCTCCTCTCCCTTCTCTCCTCCTGTAATATATATAATGGTTTCCATCATGTCCTCCTCTCCCTTCTCTCCTCCTGTAACATATATAAAGGTTTCTATCATGTCCCCCTCTCCCTTTTCTCCTCCTGTAACATATATAAAGGTTTCCATCATGTCCTCCTCTCCTCCTGTAACATATATAAAGGTTTCCATCATGTCCTCCCTCTCCCTTCTCTCCTCCTGTAACATATATAAAGGTTTCCATCATGTCCTCCTCTCCCTTCTCTCCTCCTATAACATATATAAGGGTTTCCATCATGTCCTCCTCTCCCTTCTCTCCTCCTGTAACACATATAAAGGTTTCCATCATGTCCTCCTCTCCCTTCTCTCCTCCTATAACATATATAAGGGTTTCCATCATGTCCTCCTCTCCCTCCTCTCCTCCTGTAACATATATAATGGTTTCCATCATGTCCTCCTCTCCCTTCTCTCCTCCTGTAACATATATAAAGGTTTCCATCATGTCCTCCTCTCTTCTCTCCTCCTGTAACACATATAAAGGTTTCCGTCATGTCCTCCTCTCCCTTCTCTCCTCCTGTAACATATATAAAGGTTTCCATCATGTCCTCCTCTCCCTTCTCTCCTCCTGTAACATATATAAAGGTTTCCATCATGTCCTCCTCTCCCTTCTCTCCTCCTGTAACATATATAAAGGTTTCCATCATGTCCTCCTCTCCCTTCTCTCCTCCTATAGCATATATAAAGATATCCATCATGTCTTCCTCCCCATTCTCCCCTCCTATAACATATATAAAGGTTTCCATCATGTCCCCCTCTCCCTTCTCCCCTCCTGTAACAGATATAAAGGTTTCCATCATGTCCTCCTCTCCCTCCTCTCCTCCTGTAACATATATAAAGGTTTCCATCACGTCGTCTTCTCCCTCCTTTCCTCCTATAACATATATAAAGGTTTCCATCATGTGTTCCTCTCCCTTCTCTCCTCCTATAGCATATATAAAGATATCCATCATGTCCTCCTCCCCATTCTCTCCTCCGATAACATATATAAAGGTTTCCATCATGTCCTCCTCTCCCTTCTCTCCTCCTGTAACATATATAAAGGTTTCCATCATGTCCTCCTCTCCCTTCTCTCCCCCTGTAACATATATAAAGGTTTCTGTCATGTCCTCCTCCCTTCTCTCCTTCTGTAACACATGTAAAGGTTCCCATCATGTCGCCCCTTTCCCCTCTCTCCTCCTGTAACATATATAAAGGTTTCCATCATGTCCTCTTCTCTCTTCTCTCCTCCGATAACATATATAAAGGTTTCCATCATGTCCCTCCTGTCCCTTCTCTCCTCCTGTAACGTATATAAAGGTTTCCATCATGTCCTCCTCTCCCTTCTCTCCTCCTATAACATATATAAAGGTTTCCATCATGTCCCCCTCTCCCTTCTCTCCTCCTGTAACATATATAAAGGTTTCCATCATGTCGCCCCTTTCCCTTCTCTCCTCCTGTAACATATATAAAGGTTTCCATCATGTCCCCCTCTCCCTTCTCTCCTCCTGTAACATATATAAAAGTTTCCATCATGTCCCCCTCTCCCTTCTCTCCTCCTGTAACATATATAAAGGTTTCCATCATATCCCCCTCTCCCTTCTCTCCTCCTGCAACATATATAAAGGTTTCCATCATGTCCTCCTCTCTCTCCTCCTGTAACATATATAAAGGTTTCCATCATATCCCCCTCTCCCTTCTCTCCTCCTGCAACATATATAAAGGTTTCCATCATGTCCTCCTCTCTCTCCTCCTGTAACATAGATAAAGGTTTCCATCATGTCCTCCTCTCTCTCCTCCTGTAACATATGTAAAGGTTTCCATCATGTCCCCCTCCCCCTTCTCTCCTCCTGTAACATATATAGAGGTTTCCATCCTGCCCCTCCTCTCCCTTCTCTCCTCCTGTAACATATATAAAGGTTTCCATCATGTCCTCCTCTCCCTTCTCTCCCCCTGTAACATATATAAAGGTTTCCATCATGTCCTCCTCTCCCTTCTCTCCTCCTGTAACATATATAGAGGTTTCCATCATGTCCTCCTCTCCCTTCTCTCCTCCTGTAACACATATAAAGGTTTCCATCATGTCCTCCTCTACCTTCTCTCCTACTGTAACATATATAAAGGTTTCCATCATGTCACCCTCTCCCTTCTCTCCTCCTGTAACATATATAAAGGTTTCCATCATGTCTTCCTCTCCCTTCTCTCCTCCTGTAACATATATATAAAGGTTTCCATCATGTCCCCCTTTCCCTTCTCTACTCCTGTAACATATATAAAGGTTTCCATCATGTCACCCTCTCCCTTCTCTCCTCCTGTAACATATATAAAGGTTTCCATCATGTCCTCCTCTCCCTTCTCTCCTCCTGTAACATATATAAAGGTTTCCATCATGTCCCCATCTCCCATCTCTCCTCCTGTAACATATATAAAGGTTTCCATCATGTCCTCCTCTCCCTTCTCTCCTCCTGTAACATATATAAAGGTTTCCATCATGTCCTCCTCTCCCTTCTCTCCTCCTGTAACATATATAAAGGTTTCCATCATGTCCCCCTCTCCCTTCTCTCCTCCTGTAACATATATAAAGGTTTCCATCATGTCCTCCTCTCCCTTCTCTCCTCCTATAACATATATAAAAGTTTCCATCATGTCCCTCCTCTCCCTTCTCTCCTCCTGTAACATATATTAAGGTTTCCATCATGTCCTCCTCTCCCTTCTCTCCTCCTGTAACACATATAAAGGTTTCCATCATGTCCTCCTCTCCCTTCTCTCCTTCTGTAATATATATAAAGGTTTCCATCATGTCCTCCTCTCCCTTCTCTCCTGTAACATATATAAAGGTTTCCATCATGTCCTCCTCTCCCTTCTCTCCTCCTGTAACATATATAAAGGTTTCCATCATGTCCCTCCTCTCCCTTCCCTCCTTCTGTAACATATATAAAGGTTTCCATCATGTCCTCCTCTCCTTCTGTAACATATATAAAGGTTTCCATCATGTCCCCCTCTCCCTTCTCTCCTCCTGTAACATATATAAAGGTTTCCATCATGTCCCCCTCTCCCTTCTCTCCTCCTGTAACATATATAAAGGTTTCCATCATGTCCCCTCTCCCTTCTCTCCTCCTGTAACACATATAAAGGTTTCCATCATGTCCTCCTCTCTGTATTTTCTCTTGCAACATATGAGGGTGTGCTGATTAGTATTGAGCCTTATTCAGAAAAAATGGAGTCAGGAAGCTGTAATTTGCAGAGAGTACTTGTCTATTTTTTCTGTATTCATTGAGGCAAATATCAACTACTTATTATTTTAACTTATCTGTTTTTTTCCGGTCCAAAGTAAACATGGCGGCATCTCCAAAGCCTTCATAGTGGAACGGCGAATCTATTAAATAGTTTCTTTTCAAGTGTATTCACAAATGAAAAAGAAATGCTACACGAGATGCAGGGGAATAAAACAAACCTCCTGCTAAATATTGCATGCCTAACACAGGAGGAAGTGCAGAGCCAGTTAAAGAAGATTAAAATCGATAAATCGCCAGGCCCAGATGGAATACACCCAAGGGTACTAAGGGAACTAAGTGATGTGATAGCTAGACCGCTATTTCTTATATGTATGGACACTACAGAGACCCGGGTTGTACCACTGGATTGGCGCATTGCCAATGTGGTTCCAACAAACAAAAAGAGGTCAAGAGGAGAGCCTGGTAACTACAGGCCAGTAAGTCTCACTTCAGTAACTGGAAAAATATTTGAGGGGCTTCTGAGATACGCCATCCTAGAATACATCAAGGAGACAACGGAATAACTCCTCACCAGCATGGGTTTATGCGGGGTCGCTCATGTCAAACCAATCTGATCAGCTTCTACGATGAAGTAAGTTCTAGGCTGGACCTGGGAGAGTCTATTGATCTCGTATCTGGACTTCTCTAAAGCATTTGACACCGAGCCACATAATAGGCTAATATATAAAATGAGAAGCTCGGATTGGGGGAAAACGTGTGTATCTGGGTAAAGAACTGGCTCAGAGATAGAAAGCAGAGGGTGGTAATAAATAGTTCGTACTCTGATTGGGCCCCTGTCGCTAGTGGGGGCCACAGGGTCCAATATTAGGCCCCATTCAGTTCAATATATTTACCAACGACCTGATAGAGGGGCTGCACAGTAAAATATCAATATTTGTAGATGATACAAAATTATACAATATAATCAATACAACGGAGGACAATGTGCGGCTACAAACGGACCGAGATAAGCCGGGGGATCGGGGGGGGGGGGGGGGGGAATGGTGAATGGAGGTCAATGTGGATAAATGTAAGGTTCTGCACATGGGCAGGAGAAACGACTGTCACCAATATACACTAAATGGGGTACTGCTAGGGAAAAGACCTGGGGTACTAGTGGATAGTAGTCAGCTGCTGCAAAAGCTAATAAAGTCTTGGGGTGCAGTAAAAGAGGTATAGGGGCGAGGGCCGAGAACATTGTCCTCCCACTATATAAGGCATTTGTCAGGCCTCACATGGAATACTGCGTACAGTTCTGGTCACCGGGGCTCAGGAAGGATGTTACAGTGCTGGAGGGGTTCAAAGAAGAGCGACTACACTAATACATGGAATGGGAGGACTGGAATACCCAGAGAGGCACCAAAACTGGGATTATTCACCCCGGAAAAAGACGGCTAAGGGCGACCAAATAACTATGTATAAATACATGAGGGGACAATACAAGGATCTCTGCCAGGATCTGTTTATACCCAGGACTGCGACGGTAACAAGAGGGCATCCGCTACGTCTAGAGGAAAGCAGGTTTCATCACCAACATAAAGAGGGTTCTTTACTGTAAGAGCAGTGAGACTGTGGAACTCTCTGCCTGAGGACGTGGTGATGGCAGGATCCATAGAGGAGGTTAAGAGGGACTTGATGTCTTTCTATGATATTACAGGATACGGACATTAGGTGACCAGCGGGTTGGTGATCTGGGTCTTACAATCAGATAGGATCTATCAGAGGTTGGTCCAGGGATTAGTCTGACTGCCATTATGGAGACGGGAAGGAATTTTTCCCCCCAAAATGGGGTAAACTCACTTCTGCCTCTTGGGTTTTTTGCCTTCCTCTGGATCAACAAGGGGGGTGACAACAGGCTGAACTGGATGGACACTGTCTCCCTCCAGCCTAACAGACTATGTTACTATAAGTTCGATAAACCTAAAATATATAATGGAATATATAGAAGTCCATAAAGGCCAATTCCATCTTGTGTGAGTAAGGACTTAGACCTACACTACACACTACACTTAAGCAGCACGGGGGTAGGTTTAGGGTTAGGGTTACCTAAACCTAACCCTAACCCCAACCCTAAACCTAACCCTAAACACTAACCGTAACCCTAAACCTAACCCTAAACCTAACCCTAAACCCTAACCCCGTGCTGCTTAACTGTAGTGTGTAGTGCACGGCTGCTGAAGGCAATCCGCGTGCACGCTGTGTAGTCACGTGGTGCTGAAGAGCCAATCAGGTGGCTCTAATCAGCAGCGCTGCTTAAGTCCGGCTGAAAACAGAAATATGCGGCCAGTAATCTACAGTAAGAATACCCTGCTGGACGTCTTCCAACATCAGAGCTCTACAGGCTTCAATCAGAACATCTTTAGACATCAGACAGTGGATTGGAAAGGGTTAACCCCTTAAAGGGGTTCTGACATGAAAAAAAAAAAATTGTACTCACCTTGCCTGGCCTGGCCCGATCGCCAGGCATGTCCCCTCCAGCCGGCATCTTCTTCTGTGCCTTTAAAGCAGAGCAGGAGCGGTCAAAAAGACCGCTTCCTGCTCTGGTCCGTCCGTCAGGCACTTCCGAGGTCAACGGACGGACCGCCACAGCAAGCACGTCACAAGCAGTGCTTGCTGTGGGCGGCCCGTCCGTCCGGCTGAACTCCGGAGTGCTGAGCATGCGCAGTGGAGACGCAGCCCGTCCTGACTCCTGTCAGAGGGCACCTCTCCACTGCGCATGCGCGCAATCCCGGAGCGGCGCGGCTGCTGGAGGAAGAAGACTGCCTGCCGGGAGGCATACTAGCACTTTCTGCTTAGGTTAAGCAGTGCTGCTGATTAGAGCCACCTGATTGGCTCTTCGGCACCACGTGACTGCATAGCGTGCACCAATCAGGTGGCTCTAGTCAGGCTGCTTAACCTAAGCAGAAAGTGCTAATATGCTGCCGGGAGATGACCCCCGATGTCAACAACAACAGAAGAACAGGTAAGTATAAGATTTTTATGCTTTAGCAGCCATTAACCCATGGGTTCCCTGGGTCCATTAGGCAGACCAGGGAACAATGGCTGCTAAAGCATAAAAACATTATTTGTGTCAGAACCCCTTTAAGGACACAACCTATTTTGGGCTTAAAGGGGTTGTCCCGCAGCACCAAGTGGGGGTATACACTTCTGTATGGCCATATTAATGCACTTTGTAATATACATCGTGCATTAATTATGAGCCATACAGAAGTTATTCACTTACCTGTTCCGTTGCTGGCGTCCTCGTCTCCATGGTGCCGTCTAATTTCAGCGTCTAATCGCCCGATTAGACGCGCTTGCGCAGTCCGGTCTTCTTCTTTTCTGAATGGGGCCGCTCGTGCCGGAGAGCGGCTCCTCGTAGCTCCGCCCCGTCACGTGCCGATTCCAGCCAATCAGGAGGCTGGAATCGGCAATGGACCGCACAGAAGACCTGCGGTCCACAGAGGGTGAAGATCCCGGCGGCCATCTTCACAAGGTAAGTAAGGAGTCACCGGAGCACAGGGATTCAGGTAAGCACTATCCGTTTTTTTTTTTAACCCCTGCATCGGGTTTGTCTCGCACCGAACGGGGGGGCTATTGAAAAAAAAAAAAAAAAACGTTTCGGCGCGGGACAACGATTTTTGGCGGATTTTTATCTCCATTTTTCAAAAGCCTAAAAAAACTTTTTATTTTTCTTTCAGCACAGCCGTATAAGGGCTTGTTTTTTTGCGTGGCGAACTGTACTTTTTATCGGTGCCATTTTTGGGTACATTGACTATATTGGAAAACTTTTATTTTTTAAAAGTGCAGCATAAACAACACATACATTTTTTCTGCGGGTCGGTACGATTATGATACCACAATCCTTATATATTTTTTAGGTTTTTCCACTTTTCTGCATAAAAAACTCATTTTTTTGGAAATCTTTTTTTTTTCTACATCGCTGCATTCAAAGTGCTGTAACTTTTTTATTTTTCCATGGACGGAGCTCTGTGAGGGCTTATTTTTTGTGAGACGAGCTGTAGCTTTTATTGGTACCATTTTGGGGTTAATACCGCTTTTTGATCACTTTTATTGCATTTTTGTGGGAGGTGAAATGCTAAAAATTAGCATTTTGTCTCAGTTTTTTAGCATTTTTTTAATGCTTTTAGCCGTGCGGGATAATTATTTTTTTAAATTTTGTTATGTGAATATAAGAAAAAGCACAAAAAAGGGTTTTTTTTACCTTTTTTGTACATTATTTTTATCTTTCCCCTCTGGGGGACTCACATCATAGTACCGATGATCACTATGATAAGGCATTGCAGGACTTCTCTCCTGCAATGCCTCATCGCTTCTTATAATAGGCTGTGGTAATACAGGGCGCCTAATCTCTGCGATTACATTGTGCGAGCCTGATAACATCACAGAGGGATGTGAACCCTTCCCATGCCGCGATCTACATAGATTGCGGCAGGGAAGGGGTTAACAGTGTGGTGTGGCAACTCTGATGCACCCCCGCTGTTGCAGTGGGAGGCCGGCTATCAGTGAAGCTGCCAGATTCAAAGTGCTGTAACTTTTTTATTTTTCCATGGACGGAGCTCTGTGAGGGCTTATTTTTTGTGAGACGAGCTGTAGCTTTTATTGGTACCATTTTGGGGTAATGCTGTCCTCCAGAAATGTCCCTGCTGGGATTGACAAGTGAAGAGATAGGTAGTTACTGCTGTCTTCCACAGCTGCTCCTGAAGGGATTAGCACATAGGTAGGAGGCTACTTACTGACTGCTCTTCTCCAGAGCTGCTCATGCAGGGGTTGGTAATAGAAAAGATGTTTTTGACTGCTGTCCTACAGAACTGCTCCTACACGGCTTGGTACTACAAGAGATGGCTACTGACTGCAGTCCTGCAGAGCTGTTTCTGCTGGCATGGCCTTTGAGGAGATGACTACTAACTGTTCATAGAATCCTAGAATGGTAGAGTTGGAAGGGTCCTCCGAGGTCATCGGGTCCTCCAGTGTTATCAAGTCTGACCCCCTGCTCAGTGCAGGATTCAGTAACTGTTGTCCTCCAGAGATGTCCCTACAGTGAGTTGTAAATGAAGAGATAGGTAGTTACTGCTATCCTCCTGAGTAGCTTCTGAAGGAATTGGCACCTGAGGTGATGGCTAATGAATGCTGTCCTCCAGAGCTGCTCCTGTAGGGACTGGCACATGAAGTGATGGGTAATGACTGCTGTCCTCCAGAGCTGCTCCCGTAGGGATTGGCACATGAGGTGATGGGTAATGACTGCTGTCTTCCAGAGCTGCTCCTGTATGGATTGGCACATGAGGTGAGGGTAATGACTGCTGTCCTCCAGAGCTGCTCCTGTATGGATTGGCACCTGAGGTGATGGGTAATGACTGCTGTCCTCCAGAGCTGCTCCTGTAGGGACTGGCACATGAGGTGATGGGTAATGACTGCTGTCCTCCAGAGCTGCTCCTGTAGGGATTGGCACATGAGGTGATGGGTAATGACTGCTGTCCTCCAGAGCTGCTCCTGTAGGGATTGGCACATGAGGTGATGGGTAATGACTGCTGTCCTCCAGAGCTGCTCCTGTAGGGACTGGCACATGAGGTGATGGGTAATGACTGCTGTCCTCCAGAGCTGCTCCTGTAGGGACTGGCACATGAGGTGATGGGTAATGACTGCTGTCCTCCAGAGCTGCTCCTGTAGGGACTGGCACATGAGGTGATGGGTAATAACTGCTGTCCTCCAGAGCTGCTCCTGTAGGGACTGGCACATGAGGTGATGGGTAATGACTGCTGTCCTCCAGAGCTGCTCCTGTAGGGACTGGCACATGAGGTGATGGGTAATGACTGCTGTCCTCCAGAGCTGCTCCTGTAGGGATTGGCAGATGAGGTGATGGGTAATGACTGCTGTCCTCCAGAGCTGCTCCTGTAGGGACTAGCACATGAGGTGATGGGTAATGACTGCTGTCCTCCAGAGCTGCTCCTGTAGGGATTGGCAGATGAGGTGATGGGTAATGACTGCTGTCCTCCAGAGCTGCTCCTGTAGGGATTGGCACATGAGGTGATGGGTAATGACTGCTGTCCTCCAGAGCTGCTCCTGTAGGGACTGGCACATGAGGTGATGGGTAATGACTGCTGTTCACATGTAAATTACTAATATGAGAGTCAGTGCACTGTGGTTGGCACGTTTGTGTGCTGCCCTGCTGGCCTGTTTGTGGTGTGATTGTGCCACGAGGTGGACTGTAAAGTGCAGTTTATGAACAATTCTGTATTCTGGTCTTCTACATCTTTCGTGATAACATGGTGAGAGTTTCAGCTCTAACTAGAGATATTTGGCGCTTGCCTACGTGCCATCCCCTCATATAATGCAGCGTTCTATCGGATGTGTGCGCGGTTTTTCTGATTCGCCCCTGCATCTAATGGTAGTGTAATAAGGAAGCAGCCGTGGCATTTTCTAGAATACATTTAAGTGAGAACATTAATTTGTATCTGAAGGAGTGAGAGAAGCGCGGCAGAAAAGGTCAGGTGCTAATAAATGCTTGCACCAAGCCTGCCATTAGACGCCATGTGGCGACTGCTGTGACCCGAAGTGTCATCATCTTTTATTCTATTCAGACAGATCCGACTCTGATAATCAGTAAACTCCGGAGCAACATGGAGGCGTCTTGCGCAGAACATTGGTACGTTGGGGTACGGCATACGCTGCAGCCAATCAGAGGCCACTGAGGTTCCTCTCTCCCTTCGTTACCTGCTACGAGTTATCTTTTTCTGTGGAGTCCTTGCCTTGGTCATGGATAACACGTGTTGGGAACACGGCTACCGTCCACAGTGCTCATAGCGGTCGCCATCCAGCTTTCCAAGAATGAGCGTCACATATATTTTCAGTTTGTGATGCCCCTTCTGATCTCCTCTGTTCTTGCTTGTGTATCCCTGCAGTTCTAGAATTCTAGTAGAACGCGGCTAAGGGTGACTTCACACATCATGAAATGCTGCAGAATTGGAAGCCGGGGAGCGCTGACAGCGGGAAGCCTGCGGAGGAGGTGAGGGGGAGCGCCGTATAGTGTGACATCAGCTGCGGATATGCGGCTGATTTCCAGTCAAAATCCACAGCAATGGTTCAGATTCTGACTGGATTCGGATGCGAAAATGCTGCCTAATGTGCAGCGGAAATTTTTGCTGGCGACATTCTGCAGCATTCTGCCATGCGTAAACATACCCTAAGTCAGCTTGAGGTACGCTGCCATGTCCAGAGTGGCCCCAGTAGTAATAGTGACCCCTATATTAGCCCCAATAGTAACAGTGACCCCCACACTGGCCTCAGTAGTAATAGTGTCCCCCATATCTGCCCCAGTAGTAATGAAATGTGACATTTGATAGGACAGCCAGGATCTCCTCAGGAAATGCTGTTTATTTTATGCACGCACAGACACTGTTGGCTTAACATCCCAAGACCAGAGTGCCTATACAAGGACGTTCACATACCTTCATACAGTGTGGGCCGGCTTAATCACAGTATTGGTTAACAAGGTAAGTACTCAGCAGTCTCCAGGCCTTTGCACAGCAATATTAAACAAGTAGGTAACCTTTCTCCTGCTCTTTTGGCCATGTTGCCATGGTCTTACTGTGTGATATGAAATCCCAGGTATTTGACAGTTGCTTGGCAGATCTGTGACTTCTTCCTTGAGACTTTGTATCCGGCTTCATAGAGATGACGAAGCAGTGTCTGAGTGTTCTGCAGACATCGTTCAGAGGTAGATCCAGGTATGAGGCGGTCACATACTGTAGCAATACATTGCCTGGCTGGGAAGGGAGAGAGAGATTCTTCTTAGGTCCATAGCAGGGGCTTCTCTGAAGAGTGCGGGTGAGTTTTTGAGCCTTGGGGCAAATGGTACTTCTCTCCAGTTCTTGGGTCTTCCCATTGGAAAGCAGAGATAAGCTGACCGTTCTCTGTCAGCGTGACGGTGAAGAAAGCATCTTTCAAATTCCGCCCAGTAAAGTGAGTAGCTTCTCCTGGTATCAGTCCAAGCAAGGTGTATGGGTTGGGCACCGTTCAATGCAAAGTAACCACAGCTTGATTCACTGCTCTGAGATCCTGGACTGGGCCATACTCTGTTCTTCCAGGTTTCCTTACAGGCAAGAGGGGTGTTCCAGGGTGATTGGCATCTTTTCAGGATACTGTACTTCAGACACTTTTCCAGATGCAGTGTGATGCAGGTGGTATTGCCTGATGGACACCGGTTGTGCCCCCGGCTTCAGCTGCACTGCGAATGGAGGTAAATTCTTGTTACGCATTCGGGTGTGAAAGCATTGTGTCGTCCCTCTGGGCAGGAAAACCACTGACAGCTAACCCAGAGACCCACTCCTCAGTGCGTAGCTTGGTACAAGGTGGAAACTAGGACTGAGCTAGCTTTGCATTCGTGAGAAATATGAAATTCCTGCCTAACAGAGAGCAGGGTCATTGGCCTGACAAGGACGGCCCTGAAGTGGAACCTGGGTGCTGACTAACCCTGTCATGACCCTAACAGCAGAAAGGGTCGCACCAAACAGGAACAGAGGTCGAGGGTGAGTGTAGGTAACAGAGAACCTGGAAAGCACTCAAGTAGCAATTAGCTACAGCAGCCCCGAGATCAGTAGCAACAGAGATCACTGTAGAAGCAGAAGCCAAAAGCTGTCATACAATTCTGAGCTAGTCCTGGTAAATCCTCTTCTGCCCTTACTCCTAGCAGCTTCATTACTAGGTCCGGGTGGGACTTGAGTGATCTGGCTCATGAATGACAGCAAACAATCTCCATTCTTCCTCTTGAGGCACTGTGAGTGAGAGGATGTGGGGGGAGTTGGAACATCTTTCAAGTTGTAAAGGCATCAGTCCTTCCAGTTTGAAGGACACTTGGGCCTGTAGTTTTTCATCATATCCTGTCCCAATTTTGGTATTAGACAGTCCGGTGGATATAGGAATTGATGAGGGACTTCTTTGGGTTATAACTGAATGTTCAGCTCAGGTATCAACCATAAAGTTCACAGAATGACCCCATACATTTATTCTGACCATAGGTTCCTGAGGGCCCAGCAGATGGGAACCCCGTCATCCTCATTCAGCATTATCTTCATACATCGGAACAATTGGAGCAAAACAAGATGGAGGTTGTGGGGGCGGCTCTGAGTGGCTCTGCCATGTGCTCGTCTCTGGTAGTGGCCATTTTGGGCATGGCCTCTCCTTCTTCTCTTCCTGTATGAGCAGAGGAAGTGAGGGGGCAGCCCTACTCCAGTGACCATGCTTCCTGCACCTTCTGCATTGGTCTTCAGCAAGGGGGCGGTGTTGGGGCCCACCCTTCTGTATGTATGAAGGAGGTGGGTTGTTTCAGGCATTGTACAGGGTCTGTTTTGACTAGATTGCTACAGGCCATCCTTTTTATCTTTTTTAACAGTGCTTTGTCCCGTGCCATAGTGTGACATACAAAACCATTAAGCTTCCTATTTGCATAAAGTATCCATGTTTGTCTTCATTACAGGTTTCTATTCCATTCACTTAAGCTGGGGACCGCTGCCTGAATTTTACATTACAAGGTCAGCGCACATTCCTCTCTCGCTGAAAGTATCAGACAAGTTCTGTAAGGCTGAAAAGGCGCCGCGAGGGTGGAACTGCAACTTTGTCATCAGAGCCCATGCAAGAATGAAGCATTCATAACCATTTGTAACTGTAGCCGTCCCCCACAGAGCCGCTGCTGCAGGCCTTTGTCAGTGCAACTCCATCCAATGCTCGTGTTCCTACATTCCCTCTCACTGTCTTATCCCAGGACTAACTGATTCCTTTTTTTTCACTCCTTGTCCTATATATAACATCTAGATTGAGACGAATACGTAAAGCAAACATCAGCGATATGACAGACAACGTAACATCACAACATGCAGGACAAACAGCGGTTATGTGTCACATATGGCAGACATAGATTCTGCATGAACTTGCTTCAGTCACATATGGGTGTGCCACACCATACGGGATGCCAGCCACAGATAGGTGTGCCACACCATACAGGATGCCAGCCACAGATAGGTGCGCCACACCATACAGGATGCCAGCCATAGATAGGTGTGCCACACCATACGGGATGCCAGCCACATATAGGTGCGCCACACCATACGGGATGCCAGCCACAGATAGGTGCGCCACACCATACAGGATGCCAGCCATAGATAGGTGTGCCACACCATACGGGATGCCAGCCACATATAGGTGCGCCACACCATACGGGATGCCAGCCACAGATAGGTGCGCCACACCATACAGGATGCCAGCCATAGATAGGTGTGCCACACCATACGGGATGCCAGCCACATATAGGTGCGCCACACCATACGGGATGCCAGCCACAGATAGGTGCGCCACACCATACAGGATGCCAGCCATAGATAGGTGTGCCACACCATACGGGATGCCAGCCACATATAGGTGCGCCACACCATACGGGATGCCAGCCACAGATAGGTGCGCCACACCATACAGGATGCCAGCCATAGATAGGTGTGCCACACCATACAGGATGCCAGCCACATATAGGTGCGCCACACCATACGGGATGCCAGCCACATATAGGTGCGCCACACCATGCAGAATGCCAGCCAGAGATAGGTGTGCCACACCATACAGGATGCCAGCCATAGATAGGTGTGCCACACCATACAGGATGCCAGCCACATATAGGTGTGCCACACCATACAAGATGCCAGCCATATATAGGTGTGCCAAACCATACAGGATGCCAGCCACATATAGGTGCACCACACCATACAGGATGCCAGCCATAGATAGGTGTGCCACACCATACAGGATGCCAGCCACATAAAGGTGTGCCACACCATACAGGATGCCAGCCACAGACAGGCGCACCACACCATACAGGATGCCAGCCACATATAGGTGAGCCACACCATGCAGAATGCCAGCCAGAGATAGGTGCGCCACACCATACAGGATGCCAGCCACAGATAGGTGTGCCACACCATACAGGATGCCAGCCCGGCATGAAAACGCCTCGCAGCGACGGAGCTTTTACATGGATGACAAGTGCGATATGACGCCCCATATCGCGTTCACCTGTGTGAAGCTAGGCTTAGAGGAGAGTGTGACTGTTTACTGGCAACCATCATACATGACGTCGGTGGCATCATACATCATACCGGCGGCTTCCAACCTCTCACTGTGGAAGTCCACAATAAAACCTACATATCTGAGTCCGCCGCCACACAGGTGCTAAATACTGCGGACATTCTGCAGCATTTACGGTACAAGCCAGATTCTGCTGAAGGAGGAGGACGCGAATAAAGGCGGGTTCATGAGTTCTGCTGTTCCCTGTTATCTGCCACTTCATGCTAGGTAGACGCTGACTGCATCTGTTACTCCCTGTTCACCACTTCAGATTGGACTGCGCAGTTGTATGTTTCCGGCGCTGAGTGCGATCTCTGAGATTCTCGGATGATACGGTACTCTGAAGCCCGCCATTTCTATGCGTGTTTAATGCGTTTTGTAACACGTTGTTTCCATAGGCTCCGCCCTCTCATGCAGCTCGTATGAAGACCCAACGTTTATGCAAGTGTGATGCAAGTTTTATCTCGCACTTAGCTAATAACGGGCACTTCTGCAGCGAACTAAGGGGCATGCTTCATCCTCCCTGCATAAGTGAACCCCTTTGGAAACAATGGGTTAATACTCGGCTTGAGGTCTTCGTATCGCGCAGACGCACAGAATTTACGATTTTATTGCCCGCGTAAATAATCCGGCATACACGTAACTGTTACCAGCGGCAGCCTTCACGTTTGGGGGTCACAGGTTGGCTGCGTGGCACGGAGCCGGCGGAGTAACACCCGCGCCGCCCCCCGGAGGCGTCGTACTCCTGATGCAGCGAGCAGTCGTCTTGTTTTCCCTTCCCATATTAAATATTTCTTCCATTCTGCATCTTCCACTGCTGCAATCTGTAAATACAGTGACATGTTATGATGGATCGGCGGCGGAGCAGAGCGGCGCACTCATTATCCTGCTCTCTGTGTCGCGGATGCTCGGGATTATTATTATTGGGCGCTGCACTGAAGTGTCAGACGGAAAACATGTTTTCTGTCTAGAAGTTATTTTTATTATTAAACACAGTTTTGGCTTCGCAGCGGCGGGTCGGCGGATCGCTGAGACTCTCCTCTGTCTCTTTAAACAGTTTGGCCGTGACGGGGAGAGAGACGAGGGAGGGGATGCCTTTAGATTGTCAGCTCTTGGGAGACACTTAGGATATTCTGGAGCTGCGCAGCGATTCATCTAAAGTCATCACTGATACGTAACGAGAGCCGAACGGAGCGGCGAGGGTCCGCCCCGGGCGTTTAGCAGCAGGGGAATATTTGATGCCACTTTTCAGCTGTTTCTTTTCTTCAGTGCAAAATGCAACAAATTTATCAATTATTGCACAAAGTTGATACATTTTTCAGATCTTCAAATATGTCTAGAGACATGGAGTCACTCCGCAGTCAGCAGTAGTCACCCGTAGTCACTCCGCAGTCAGCAGTAGTCACCCGTAGTCACTCCGCAGTCAGCAGTAGTCACCCGTAGTCACCTGTAATCACCCATAGTTACCCGCAGTCACTCCGCAGCCAGCAGTAGTCACCCGTAGTCACTCCGCAGTCACCTGTATTCACCCGTAGTCACCCGCAGTCACTCCACAGTCAGCAGTAGTCACCCTGCAGTCACCCGTAGTCACCTGTAGTCATTCATTAATCACCCATAGTCACTCTGCAGTCACCTGTAATCACCCGCAGTCACCCGTAGTCACTCCGCAGTCAGCAGTAGTCACTCCACAGTCACCTGTAATTACCCGTAGTCACTCCGCAGTCACCCGCAGTCACTCTGTAGTCACCTGTAGTCACTCCGTAGTCACTAGTAGCACCCGCAGTCACCCGCAGTCACTCTGTAGTCACCTGTAGTCACTCCGTAGTCACTAGTAGCACCCGCAGTCACCCGTAGCACCCGCAGTCACTCTGCAGTCACCCGCAGTCACTCTGCAGTCACCTGTAATCACCCGTAGTCACCCTGCAGTCAGCAGTAGTCACCCGCAGTCACTCCGCAGTCACCTGCAGTCACTCTGTAGTCACCCGCAGTCGCCCGTAGCACCCGCAGTCACTCCGCAGTCATCTATAGTCACCCGTAATCACCCGGCTACTGGAGAGAGGTTGCAACAAGTGTTGTCAGTTTACAAAGTTGTAGTTCTTACATCTGCCCCCCCTCCACCCATCAGGCACATTGGGCCTATTTACTCAGATGGCCATATCATACATCCAACCAAGTAAACGTTGCTCCTGCGCTACGTGTGACAAACGTGTAAGGGACCTTCCACACGCGCTTCTGTAAAGCCTTAGGCCTTATTCACACCAGCGTTTTTGCACAGTTCATTTAGCCGCGATACAAACTCCGCCCTCCTGAGGCGCCGGATTCCAGTGCATTCATTCACACGATTATAAGAAGGCCTGGCCGGCCGAGATAAGACCGGCTGATGTTTAACGTGGCCAGAAAAAACGGGTCTTGCGCTATCTTTCGGCCGCGATCAGCTGGCGGCTCCCATGGGCTTCCTCATGAGCTGCCGGTAAAGGGAGGGAGTTTAGCAGCGGCCAGAGCTCCTAATCTATGTCAGCTGACTCTATGGAGCCAGTTGAAGTACTTATGCCGGCCGATGGAATTCCAGGCTGCAGCGTATATACGCCGCTCCCAGCCGTGGGAATCACCGAAAAAACACGAGAGTTACCCGCCACTTGGTCGCTGCTTCTTCTTATATATGCCATTTTCATCCGCGATGTGGGTGGGTGACAAATGCAACGCTCCTGTGAAAGAGGGCTGAAACAGGCGGACGTGTTTGCTGAGGTGTTTCTGCACGTGAAATGCGCGCCCATAAACCGTGACGACGCAAAGCGATTCCAATGTGTTCGTTCCCATGTTTCTGGCGAGGTACGTCCGCCTTGCCCAATCTTTCTCCATGTTACGCAGACAGCTGCCATAGTAATTCCGGTAATATGCGCTGGCACGTGCGTAGCGGCCTGTGTAGGGCCACCTCCTAGTTAATGTGCAAATACACCGCGTTGCGGCGAGCTTATTTACGCATATGTTTGTCAATTTAAGCCCTAAGTCGCGCCTAAAGATGCAGGTAGACGTAAGTGGTATGTAGCGGAAAACCGCAGCAGCAGATCAAGCTGCGTCGTTAGGTTGTGTGGGAGTGACGGTCTGCGGCCGCAGGGTGGATATGCTGCATGGGGGTTCGGTTGCGGAATTGCTGGCAGAATTCTGCATCAAAATCTGCATGTTATACGCGCAAATCATGGTGCTGAATATTCCCGGACGGCGCGGCGCTCCTGTGGGACATTGTGTCCCGTGTGAAAGGTCCCCTAAGAGGTTGGCTCCTCAAATGCAGCAGGCGCATCTAGGGGCAGCTCAATACCCCAGAATAAGCCCCCGCAGGCACCTCACCTATAATAAGCCAGTTACTGCTGTAATATGCCAATAACTGTGATGCGCCGCACCGCCGGGTCCGTGATGCAAAGCTCTACCTACTTTTATTTAATGTGGCGGGCCTGGAATAAAAGTCCAAGAAAATTGTAATTTCAGCACGTTCACCAAAACGGCACATTTTGTACACCAGAAACCTGGCATACAAACCCGGATGCAAATGCCTCATTCTGATTTGCACTAATTAACATCAGACCTCTGTCACCGGTTACAAACGTGCCCCATCTCTCTTTATCTCTGCTGCGGTTATCTTGCAGACAGCCGGGAGGCGCCGCTGCTCGCTGAGGACGTAGCATTGTTTCTGTGCTCCGTTGTTGATGCTTATTTTGCTCCTTTTGAACTTTATTCTGTTTTAAAAACTTAATAAAAAGGTTGTTACAAATAATAATCGATGTGACTGGGACAGGAGAGCAGTGGCGCCCGCGGCCGGCCATGGCTTGTGCTGTACCGGTCCTGCTGCCGTCGCTTCCAGCTCTCCTCTTCCAGGATTCATGTTAAGACATTAAAAGAGTTACTAAAATATCAACATAAACTGTTTAGGCGGCCGTGCCGCCAAGCTTAGCTGCGCCCACGCTCGTCTGAATAAGCCCTTAAGGGTATGTCCATAGTGGGCAGCTCTATGGATGGATTTGCGCAGGTTTCTTCTGCAGACCCTTCATTCTGAAGATCTGAGGCATTTACAGCAGCAAAGTGGGGAGATTTTCAAAATCTCATCCACACGCTGAGGAAAAAATGCGCAAAAAATCTGCAGAAAACACGAGAAAGTGACCTAAATCCGCAATATGTCAACTTTAGTGCCATTAATGCTGCAGAATCCAATGAGGGGGACGTCCGCACCAAGATCCATGTTATAACTGCATTCAATCTACACAATAGGCTGCGGGTTTTGGTGCAGATCTATAGCACAATGCCCATTTTGGACTTCCCACAGCAAATCCCCCCATGTGAATACGCCCCAAGGCGGCCTCACACAAGCAATAACTTGTTTGCAGTGAATGTGATTCTACAAATCCCCTCCACACATAGCAGAATTTTTTTTAGCTGCGGATTCAGGCGCCGATTTATGTTACGGAAACTGCGTGGAAATGCAGCAGGTTTTTGCCACACAGATCAACGGAGAACATAGAAGCTGCGCTGACATTCGCAAATACACTTTTGTTGTGCCATACTGGAGAATCGCCTTGAGGGCCTAAAGAGACGGCGCGACTGCATTAGGTGGCTGCGAAAATCACGTCCGCGTAACGGGACGGAACAAAACCATTGACATCATAGTTTACGTTTCCACTATTGGGATGCTCGGGGTTAATAGTACATGGGCGACAGACCGGGCACAAACTATCTTCACACTTTTTTTTTTCAAACTCGTGCGGAATTTGAATAATCAAAAAAAAAATACCCCCAAACCCCCGTTCATGCGCAGCTCTGCTCCATGGCGCCCAGCGCCAGTGCACATACGTCCATGTGCTTTAGCCGTGAATCTGCTTGAAAATCTGCATTTGTTGATGCTTGAAAATAACGTTTCCAGCGTGACCGCTGCGCAGGAACGGCCGCATCACCAAACAACGCATTCCGCAGCACAAAATCTGCACATAAAACACAAAGCATGTATAAATCTGCAGGAAACACAGCGCAGCTCGCGGCCTCATTACACGGTATTCTAGTCAGTATTTGGAGCCCAAAGCAGGAATCGAACCTACGGAGGAGCGTAATGAAAGGCTCTGCATTCTGTGACTGGGAGCCACGCCTGGCTTCGGCTTACATACGCAGATCTTCTCTCCTCTCTTACATGCTTTTCTATTGTGTTTTCTACAATTACATTGGCCTATTTGTATGATCTTCACTCATATTCTCCGCCTTCCTGTCGTTTGCTGTCAGATTCTTTGCAGTTGTATTTTCCATGATTGTTTTTGTTACAATTGTATTTTAGTTCTTGTGGTCTTGACAGGAATGTTTTGTGCAGTCATACATTGTTGCAGTCTACCTTGTTGCCGTTTATATTGCTGCAGTTTACATTGTTGCCGTTTACATTGTTGCAGTCTACATTGTTGCAGTTTACATTGTTGCAGTCATGCATTGTGACAGTTTATATTGTTGCAGTTTACATTGTTGCAGTCTACATTGTTGCAGTTTACATTGTTGCAGTTTACATTGTTGAAGCTGTTTCCTCCTCGCTTGTATTATTCTCTGTAGTCATTTTTTTCTGGACAGGGAGCAGATAATTCTTTTTAAGCAATGCTTCTCCATACGAGGTTGGAAGTGGCCGGAGTGGAGAGATCTGAGAATGTATTTGCGAGGGCTGGATGAGGCTGGGAAGCAGCGCAGGTCTCGTCTCACTCTTACAGATTTTCTCTGCACTCGGGTTTTCTCCAGTCGGGTTTCCTTCCGGTGTTTTCTGCGGTCGGTTTACCCTTCTCTCCAGTCCTGTTGTCCACAATTATTTTCTCTACACTTGGACCTTTTTCGGCTGTATTTTCTACTCTTGCATTTCGACTCTCCTATTTCTGTTGTTCTCTGTTTTCTGCCAGGGAGCAGACAAGTAATAATTCTCCCAGCAAGGTTGGAAGTGAGCGGTGCAGAGATGTTAGAACGGTCGGTGCGGCGTGGAGCCAGCGCAGGTTTTGTCGTGTTTTCTACAGCCTCCGTTTTACGGTTATATCCACGATCGCCGCGTTTTCTTGTATCCTCGCCGGTTGCCGTTTCCAGCTGTTGTCGGATGCATTCCCCACTTTCTATGCTTCCCGCCCCGCCGCCGCCTTCTCTTCCCACCATTGTTTTCTGTATAGTCATAGATTCGGTTGCATTGTTCGCTCATCTTCTCCACACTTGTGTCCTTGACGTTCATATCTGCGCGGCTGTATTTTGTCGCGGCCGTACAGTCGCGCTCTGCGCTGCTCTTCTCTGCACTCGGATCCTCTTACCTTGAATGCTTTGTACTTCTGCTTGTAGTTTTCCCGCTCATACTCTTTGTTTTCTGCCGGGGAGCAGACAATTCGCTCGAAGTGATTCTCCCAACAAGGTTGGACGTGCGGAGATATCTGAGAGCGTATGGTGGAGCGCTGGGCGAAGCTTGGAAACCAGCGCAGGTCTCGTCTCACTTGAGGAGAAGAATGTCTGACTCAGTGCAAAATCCTGAAAACCTTTGACTAAGTGCAACCTTTAATTTCATCTATAATAACAAGATTTCACTTGTGGAGAATGTTTCCTGGCAGCGAAGCCCGGGATGAACATCACTTCACCAAAGAGAATCCCACGCACAGCGCCTGCTATTTATTCCCCAGAACATCTGCATCATTCTGTTCTTTTCCATCCTCCGACTTGGGGGACTTTTTTTTCTTTTCCACTTTAAAATGTAGCGTAACCTAAATTACAAGTTATAGACGGCGGCTTGTTGGCGCGTCCTGCGGGCCTTTACTATGACTGTTGGGATATTGTGTCGCTCCGTGTATTCAGCTGATACTGTTTGTGGCGCTGGTGACTAGTCGTAGCCCGCGGAGGGTGTCGTCCGACGTGTCGCCAGCAGACGGGGGGTCTATTGTATCATTCCTTACATGTTCTCTTACTCTCCCGCATCTCGGGGCTCCTTCACACATTTGCGCACTCCGCATGTTTTATTGTAGTTTTCCCACCCGCATGTTTATTTGCACGCAGTAAAGAAGACGCGCCGCTTGAAACATTCAGTCTAACGAGGTCCAGATGAATTCCGCATCTCCGTGCGTGCATTTGTTCACCCCCCCCCCCCCATTGACTTCTATGGGGACCTTCGGTGTGCAAATGTGCAGAGAAGTAGAAGACGCTGTGGGGTGCGACTGAAACGTGCGAAAAAATATAGAAATCTGAACGAATCTATTTGTCAACGGGTTCTGCATATTGCGCACATTACACTTCACATACGCCCGGGCGAAGGCGCCCTCATGGTAGAAACTGAGTTATACAAAGACAAACATTAACGATTGTTTTCAATGGGACCTTAAAGACGTCACCTAGAACTCGCACGCCGCGGGATCTGAGGTTTCCCTCAGGGTCACAATTTCCCAGATGGAATGCGAGGTGGTTTGAATGAACAATGCCTCTCACCGCGGTGAACACGCACGCTGGCAAGCGCCATTTCAGGTTGAGCTTCCTAATATCGCGCTCGCCGTGTGATCGTTGCCTTTGAATATTCTAATCTCACTGTGAAGACAGCGGTTATTACGGAGCGTCTCGCGAACGCAGCACAGCGCCCTCTTGTATCGCCTCATGTATTCGCTCATCCGTCTGTCCCATCTGAGGGTTATACTTCTGGGGTCTTTGTGGCCGATGAGACGATTATTTCTCACATTTTAGGTGTCGGTCACTTATTAATGCTTATTTCGACTTAACTGTTTAATGACCGGGCGTTCGCCGCCGAGCGCCATATCGGGCTGTGAAACCCGTCCCAATACCGTGCGATGTACCTGCGGATGCGAGGCGGTTTTGTGTCAGGAAACCTCGCGTCAGACTGGCGCGCACATCACAATGGGCGAAGAACGCCAAAGATAGAGCGCGCCGCGATCGGACGCAATGTAAAGGAATGTGGGTTTTTGCATTTCATAATTTTTCTTTTTAGCTGAAGGAGAAAAATAATCTTTCAGCTCCAGTATTTCTATTTGGTGCCTTTTAGTAGCCCTTAATTGTTTTACTTGGTGGGTCCCCGTGAGGCACGCCGGCGCGGTCCGCACGATTGGGTTCTATGTGATCGGCCATAAACTGCAGGCCTGAAGGAGCTGGATATTAATGTTCGTCGTGTATTCGGTCCATAGAATGCTGTAACGGTATCGGCCGCACGCTTCGCCCCGCCGCTCCACATCTGCACAATTTCCAATCCTGTCCAAAAAGTTTTTCTATTCATTTCTGGACACATTGGATGAAAATCCCCTAAAGAAGCGCCGGGCCGCCCCTCCCCCAACAACGGAGGACCCCCAGGACTGGGAGATCGTCTTCACTTTCCATCTAGTTGGTCACTCAGGATGTTATTTTCTGCTGTCCTTTCTTAATCCAGTGTTTCTTGGGGCGCCCCCTATCTGTGGCCCCAGGCCGCGCAACCGTCCGGGATACTGCAGCACAGTCCTGGATGAGGGGTGCGCTGGACTGCAGAGGGGGAGGAGTCTGCATGCACCGCGGTGCTGGGAGGCTGCAGTCCCTGCGTGACGGATGAGGACAGGGCGACTAGTTCTTCCCAGATAAAAGGTTAGCAGTAATTCGGGACACGTCCTCCTTCTGTACGAAGCCGAGGGGCGCGGAGGTTTAGACCCGTTATTACCAATTAATAGAAGTCAATTTCAGTCACGATTACTGAGAGGGATCATTAAAGGGCACAATTATGGTATACAGAGGGCGTGGCTTAATGTACAAGGGGCGTGGCCTTTCATAAAAATGTGCTGCAATGCACAGGCAGGATGCTAGAGATGTCCCTGGCAGGCATGCCACCAGCAGACCTCCTGTCAGAGGAACTTCACTGACCCTATGGCTGGGCAGAGAGAAGAAGATAACAAAGTGGTGGAGCCTGTGCTCATGGGTGGAGTCTGTGCTCATGGGTGGAGCCTGTGGTAGGGGGCGGAGAAGGGAAATTTGTCTAATAAAGATAAAACCCACTGACTGTCAGAGTGACGACTACGACAATGATGTTACGCGGGGCTCATCTTAACACTATGGGGCGGAGCATTTGTTCTGCAGTTGCACCCCGGTTGCTTAGTTATTAATACTGTCTGGATGATAGCTCTGGCGCGTCTTTGCCCACCCTTCTCTGACTTTATAGCACCTATTAGTTTAGTTCACATCAGTAATTTTGGCGCACGATGTTCCCTTCAGGACACGCCCCTTTCCCGCAATGTCACAACCATTTTTCAAAAAGTGTCGACAAGTGTCTAAAAGACATCATAAGGTGGTCCAAACTGGTGCAGATCAGCAGGTTCCCCGGGGGGTTTCTGCGTGTTCTGTCCTCCGTCGCACCTTGTAAGGAAGCCAACTGCTCGACACAAAGGTAACCTGCGCCTCTAAGTAAGTCTGGCAAGCTCATGATACTACAAGTCCCAGCAGAGCCCCGCAACGAGCCCGGAGCGCCGATCTGCGCAGACGATTACATTGCAGTAAATTAATTGCATTTAAGATCAGAACAGAAACTAATGGAAACTTCTGTATCCCCCCCAGCCCCCCCCCCCCCCCGGTCCTCACCGCCCCTCCCCCGGCCTTAGGAAATGTTAGGTGTAACTGGCTCGGCGTACGGGAGCGGCGGGGGGGGGGGGGGGGACTTTGTCGCCGCCTTTATTTTGACTACATGTAAATAATAATACTTCTGGCTACAAGTGAACCTTCTCCTCCGTCGCTCGGCCTCGCATTCATTTTCGCCAAACCAAACAGAATGGCGCGGCGGCGAGAGCGACTTCACCGCTAATAATTAATAGGACGAAAACGATTTCTCATATTGTTTTAAAATGAAAACGGAAAAACGAATAAAAGCAGTGAAGCCGGCTGGTAATTTGTGCGTCCCGCGCCGGACCCCCAAGGCGACGGCAGCGCAGCTCATTAATTCGACTTTCCGACTCACTGGCGATGTCACTTAACCAGCCGACTGCTGCTCCATTTGCACCTTATGGCGAGGATGCGCTGACACATAAATACCTTCTATTATTTGGCGCTGTTGTTAATGAATCGTGAATCTGTTTATTTCTGTGCGGAGAATTTTACAGTTTTTATCACAGACTAATAAAGATCCGGCGAAGTGGAAGAATTAGGGAGACGGAAATATGCAGATAATGACGCCGCTGCGCGAGATACGGCGTGCACAACTGGTAATCAATGGCTGCAGGACAAGTAACGCCATCTTGTCTGCACACCACCGTGCGGGAGCCAAGCAAACTGCATCTAACGTAGGTCGGACGCAGCGGGCAGAGATCTGATTGGACGGTATGAGGTCGCGGCCTCCTCTGGGTTCGCACCCCCGCGCCATTATCAGGGGCCGCGGGGCGGTGGAGTCATCGCTTCCATCTAGGAGGAGCAACAGATTAGATATTTATCAGTAATGAGATAATAAGAGAAGGAAATATAAAGCATAGTCCAGTATAATCCCCGACGGGCAGGGGGGCTCCCTCACACCGGCGATCGCGATATCGCGGCGGTCGTTACCGTGACGGTCAACGGGACTTTCTAATGTTAAAAACGCGTCACACAGAAATTGCGATGCTTTTTTAACATTACAAAAGTCGCATTGACCGTCACGGTAAAACCCCCACGATATCGCGATCGCCAGTGTGAGGCAGCGTAAGAGCGTCCGCATGCTCCGCGGGGACAGTTGTACCTCTCCCTGGTGACACTTTGAGCTACTTGTACCTTCTCGATTGCATTTCTAGCCTCAGCTTCCCGGCGCTCTCCGGGTGGGATATATTTCCCGTGTCGCTGTGAACGCAGTAACACCGGTTTGTGTTGGTTTTTAAAAAACATGTTTTAGTATTTTTTGCGCCTAAATGTTTCTCTGACGGATGGAATAAACGGATTTATTATTTTGTAATTAAGCTTTATTCGGCTTTCTTCATGGTATTCTTTAGATCCTGAAGGGGACTTGAAGATTTCATCATCCGATGCCTAAAACAGTATTCTGCATTACTAGGTCTACTAGGTCTATGGCAACGACCTGTTATACTCTGCCGGAGGCGGGGCCTAATAGGCGGAGTTACATGGCAGACATGGAGGCCTTTGAAACCCACTGGCACCTTGTGATTGCACTTCGGGGTGTTGGTGGGTGACAGAAAGAGCCCCCTCTATAATTTGCTTCCATGCTGCAGTTGCTATTGATCGTGGCATGTAAGGGGTTAACCTGCCCGGATCTGAGGTTTCTGGGTTCGGTTAGAGCAGGAGCCGGGCTGTCAGCAGTCGTCTGAGCCACCGCTGTACTAATGATGTGCAGGTTTAAAGCCCGTTAGTGAGGTCAGTAATAAGGTGCACTGCGGTCCCTGAGGGGTTAAGAGGAGAGTCACAAAGAAGAAGTGCAGCAGGAAGTTCCCCAACGAGGAGCGCCGCCGGCGCGCGGCTGCAAGGAGCGGCGGCACTTAGAGCTCGGCCTGATGGAAGATTCTGTAACGCGCAGCAGTAATTATTCAATTTGTAGTGGCGTTTGCGTCCGTCTTTACGAGTCGCCGCCCCGCACTTAATGTGCCAGATTGGGAGAAGCGACCAGAAATCATAATTGTTAGATGATTAACCTTCAGAGGGTTTTATTAATGTAATCAGGCGGTGGAACACGAATCCGACGCGCGATTGGAAGCAAAAATGAGTCGTCTTTTTAGATATATTAAACTTTATTGGTTTCTGAAAGTTAAGATACAGATGAAAACATTTACCGCGTCTCCAAATCAGCGGCGGCCGCGGCGTTACTGCGCCGTAAATACAGAGAAATGTCTCTGCAGGACGGAGACGCTGCAGACTGTTACACCACCGGGGCCCTCGGGGCCACACAGCACTCAGCATGGAGGGGTACAGGCTGATACATTGTCACAGCAACACTGCTGCATACCAGGGCAAACCCTCTGCAAGGAGAACATGTAACACGCGTGTAGCGTGACCCCTCAGAAGCGCAGGAAAGGGAATAAACCCGTGGAAGTCTCTGGATTTGTGGAATGATTAATACAATGAGGTCAGATTGTATCCGGCAGAAGAGGAGATACTGACACCCTAATAAATGAGGGTGTTGGTTAGCATTATGGCCAAGACGCATCGGCTGACAGGCCGACGGCAAGGCCACACCGCGTCCGCCAGAACCTACACCATCTCACTGTAAAAGAAAGTATCACAGGGGAGGGGGGCACAAAAACAGATTTCACTGCAAAAGAGACAAAAATGCGATACCTGCTAAGGTGCAGAGCAGGCACGATCACCATAAGGCCGGCACAATGGCCATAAGGCCAGCGCAATGGCCATAAGACCAGCACAATGGCCATAAGACCAGCACAATGGCCATAAGACCAGCACAATGGCCGTAGACCCTAACAATATGCAGCCAGACTATAACCCAGAGGAGTTAAACTGTCCACTGCAGACCTACATGCAGCCACCCACGCAACCAGCCCAGATTGTAGAGGAGCAACTGCATGCAACCAAATCTGCAATGTGAACGATACCACAGAAGCCAACAGATGGGTGCGTCCCACAATACAGGATTACAGCTCACACTGACATGGCAGTGGGTTGCCCCGTATCTCAATAGTGGGGCACACGGGCTGACATCTTGGGCTTTCCCAGAAGTCTATAGCAAACTGCATAAAGGAAATATTGATACACACTAATAAAATGTAGGTGTTAGTTAGTATTTTGGCCATTTTGGTATTGGCTCCGTCAAGATTAGACACCGTGCACTCCAGATGTGGAACCTGACCACTAGGCTAACTAGAAATAAAGTGCAGCGGTCCCTGCCACCAAGGCCTCTGAAGGCTCCATAAGCCCACTCCGCATAGGAGAGGTGTGCCAGCTGAGGCCAGCCTATGGAGACCCCTACCCGTTGGTAAACCTCTGTATTAAAGGGGCACTGAAGCAGGAAATGCTCCATGCTTTCCAGCACGTCGCTGCACTCCTGACGGGGGCAACCCCTGTCAATCAGAGGCCTGCTCTTCAAGTTACCCCTTACATACAGTCTCCCGTGAAAGCAGCGCCAAGCCAAGTCCCAAAACTTCACGGGGACCCGGGTTGAATTCAGTAAACGTAACCCTCCCTCCAGGTCCCGACTTGGGCAGTCCTTGAGCGCCAGGGGCTTCTGGAAATGGGTCAACAGGACTCTTTCGTCGAGGAGCCTCCTCGTCAGAGTCCTGATCTCCCACATCCCCAGACCCCACCGGCGTATCACCTTCAGAACCAAGGTAGCGTAAGCCGGGAGATGTCCGTGCTGCGTGCGAAGGTCCTTCACTCACCCTCCTGTCTCCCATTCCTGGAAGAAGGGCCGAAACCATCCCCTGCAGGAGTAGACCCACAGAGGAGCCCTCTCCTGCCAGAGGTTGCCTATGTTGATCTTAAAAAAAGTGTTTACAAGAAACACCACGGGGTTGACCATAGACAACCCCCCTAGTCTCCTCGTGCGGTATGTAACATCTCTCCTGATCAGGTTCAACCTGTTCCCCCACAACGTTAGGAAGAACAGGTTCTAGACCCGGGTCCAGAGAGGCTCTGGCAAAACGCATACGCTGCCCAGGTAGATGAATAAAGGGAGCAGGTATGTTTTGATCAGGCTAACTCTTTCCCGAAGGGTTAAAGACCAACCCTTCCACTGATTAACCTTGTGAGTGGCACCGTCCAGCCTGTCTACCCAATTTTGCATGGGGTAATCCCCCTGGCCAAATTTGATACCAAGAACTTTTGCTGAAGTCTGGGGCACCGGAAGAGTGTCCGGGAGATCAAACACAGGATCCCCCCTTCCTAACCAGAGACTCTTGCACTTATCTCAGTTGAGCCTGGATCCAGATGCCTCCGAGTAGCCATCCACCTCTGACACCACAAACTCCGCCTCCTCCCATGAGGATACGAAGAGCGTGACATCATCAGCGTATGCCACTGCCCTGAAGGTAGCCTCCGGCACCGCCTGGTCCATCCGGACCCCTGCTATAGGTCCATGATCAACCCTCCTAAGGAAGGGATCTATCGCAAACACATACAACAGGGGACTTAGAGGACAGCCCTGACGGACGCCGGACTCCACCTCAAAAGGGCGGCCAAGCCAACCGTTCACCAGCGGGAAAGTCTCAGCCCCTGCATACAATGCTCGCAGCCAATCAACAAACCCCACTTGCAGGCCATATCTCAGAAGGACCAACCAGAGGTACTCGTGATTAACTCGATCAAACACTTTGGCCTGATCGAAGGACAGCAAGTACCCCTCCTAGTGACCAGCCCTACCCTGCTCCACTGCCTCCCGGACACCAAGAACAGTGCTAAAGGTGCTACGGCCTGGAACAGAGCAATGCTGGGCCACCGAGAGGAGCCGGGGTGCAAACTTCACCAGCCGATTAAACAGCACTTTTGCCAGAACCTTCCTGTCCGTATTGAGAAGTGCTATGGGACGCCAGTTCTCAATACGGCTCGAGTCTTTACCCTTTGACAGAAGGATCAAAGCTGACCTCCTCATTGACCTAGGCAGAGTGCCTGAGGAAAGACACTCATTGAATACCTCAGTCAAGAGAGGACTCAAGAGGTCCTTGAAGGTCTTATAATACTCGGATGTTAATACATCCGGACCTGGCGACTTTTTGAGCCGGAGCCCATCAATTGCCAGTTTAACTTCCTCTATTCTGATCTCTCCCGTCAAAACATCAAGAGAGGTGTCTACCCCTGGCTCAGGGACGGTTTCAGCCAGGAAAGCCGACATCACTTCCGAATCTAGATCCCTCTTTCCCAAGAGTTGCGAGTAGTAGGATCTGACGACCTCCAGAATCCCTGATCTGGATCGATTCAGGGATCTTGTACTATCGATCAGTCCAGTGACCACTTTACTATTCACTGACATCCTACAGTTTCTGTAAGGGTCGGGCGAGCGGTACTTCCCGAAATCCCTCTCAAAAACCAAGGATGCGTGTCTATCGCACTGGAACTTCTTGAGCAAATATTTCACTCTGGAGATCTCCTCGCGGCTACCTCCAGTCGAAACGAGATGTTCGAGTTTCCTCCTCAGGCTTTTGTACATGCGGTACCTGTCCAGGCATCTGAGGTTGGAGAGCTCTCGGAAGAACCTTGCCGCCCTCCTCTTGAACATCTCCCACCACTCTGACTTACTGCTACAGAGATCCAGTAATGGTACCTGGCTCTGCAGAAAATGCTCAAAGGACTGTCTTATGCTTCCTCCAGGAGTGATGAATTCAGTCTCCAAAAACCTCTGCCCATCTGGGGGGTCTCTGCAACATTCAGAGAAAACAATATTAGACAGTGATCGGAGAATTCCACCCCAACAACAGACACTGGTGAAGAGATGGCTTCCTCCTTCAAATAAAACCTGTCTATTCTAGACCTGCTCTGACCTCTATAATAGGTGAACCCCTCGTGGCCTGGGGTGTGCCGGATGTGGACATCCACCAGGTGAGCCTCGCTAGCTATGCTATTAAGTGCGAAGCTGTCAAAAGCCAACCGCCTGTCTCCAGAGCCTCCCCTATCGCAGGCTCTTGTGACTGTATTGAAGTCACCTCCAAAGACAACTTGGCGGCTGGTAAAAAGGTAGGGCTTGATCCTCATAAAGAGACTCTTCCTGTCCTTTTTTGACTGGGGACCGTAGATGTTGACAAGTCTTAATTCTTGTCCCTTCATGAGGACATCTAAGATCAGGCACCTTCCCATTTCTAATTCAATAACTGGCCGGCATTAATCGATTCCAGCGTCAGCAGAGTGGGTGCCGCCATCATGAGTGATTAAATTAGATGGCTTTCTTCCTCACACCCGTTTCCTCGGGGTCAGAGGAAAGCCCCTTGCTTCTTTTCTTGGACACAGATATGACCATAGCAGGGGATCCCCTGACCCCATCATCCTTGTCTTCAGGTTCTAGAGTAGCCGTCTCCCCGGAAGGAACTATGCCTCCATGAGGAGGAGACCCAGCGCCTCCTGTTGACCTTTTCTATGCCCTAGGAACCTTGCCCCTTGCTTCCCCCTCAGAGGAGGAGGAAGAGATGTCTTGAAGGGCTCGGAACCTATTGGATAGTCCAACTGGAGGTGAGCAGGCTTTTCCTTCCAGTACTTGGCCCGGGGTGGGAGAAGATCTTGAATCCCCCCTTCGTTTCCTCCTCGTGGCACCTAGCTTACGCCTTTTCTCTAACCACCTCTTGCCTTCCTCATCCACACTTTCACAGTGGGAGGAATCTGCAGAGTTGGTCTCCTCCCTCTGGATCCTCCTGTCCTCCTCATCTAAATCGCTGCCCCTCAAAGCCTCAGCAGCGAGATTTGCTTCTGGTACAGGGGCCACCATTGACCCACCTGCTGTGGGCGCTCCTGTCAGCTCCCTGCTCCATCTGCGTTTCTCCTGATGCCTCTGCTCCGCGGGCGTCTTTTGCCGGTTCTTCCCTGGCTCCTGAGCTCCCCCACCTCGGCTGGTCCCCTCACCCCCAGAGGCCACATCATGACCCCCATCCGTAGGGGCTGAGACCGCATTGGCAAAGGAACGCGGACAGCGACTAAATGGGTGACCGAGGTCACCACACAGGTTACACCTAATCTCCGCACAGGAGGCGGCTAGATGACCCACACCCCCACACAGAGCGCACTTCAAGGTCTTACAAGCGGCGCTCAAGTGTGAGGGGTCGCCGCACCTGTGGCAGAGCTTCGGCTGCCCCTGGTAAAAGGCCAAGATACGATCCCTGCCGGGGAAGGCTGCAGAAGGTATGTGTGCTATTGAATTTCCTGAACGCTTCAGCTTGACCATGAACGTCCAGGCCCCAGACCATATGCCGTGCTTATCCCTGTTCTTTTGGGGCATCTCCGTCACCTCTCCGTACCTACTGAGCCACGTCATGATGTCAAAGCAAGAAAGTGACTCATTATGGGTCAAAACGGTCACCTTCTTGATACCGTTCTGGCGAGACACCACCTGGATGGCAGAGTCTCGCCAGCCGGGCTCGTTTTTCATCAGCTCGTAGTTCCCCCAGAACGAAACTGATGTCAAACTCAGACGTGCCGTAGGGATGGATCAGGGCAAAGATGTCAACCGCCCTGAAGCCCATCTTCAGCAGAAGCTCCACTACTCTCGCCCTTGGGGGCATGCATCATTGCCTCTCCAACGAAGACGGACCACATTCCTACGACATGCGTCCTGCCCCGGTGTCGGTAGGGACTACACGGTTTCCCCCCTTTGCTCTCGGAAGGCACCCAAGTCATGTCTCTCTTTCCAGAGAGATAGGTCCACCTCTTTTCCTCCAACTGTGATTGAGTTACAGGATGTAACTCAGGAGCAGTACAGGATAAGTATTGTATGTACACAGTGACTCCACCAGCAGAATAGTGAGTGCAGCTCTGGAGTATAATACAGGATGTAACTCAGGATCAGTGCAGGATAAGTATTGTATGTACACAGTGACTCCACCAGCAGAATAGTGAGTGCAGCTCTGGGGTATAATACACAATGTAACTCAGGATCAGTACAGGATAAGTAATGTATGTACACAGTGACTCCACCAGCAGAATAGTGAGTGCGGCTCTGGAGTATAATACAGGATGTAACTCAGGATCAGTACAGGATAAGTAATGTATGTACACAGTGACTCCAACAGCAGAATAGTGAGTGCAGCTCTGAAGTAGAATACAGGATGTAACTCAGGAGCAGTACAGGATAAGTAATGTATGTACACAGTGACTCCACCAGCAGAATAGTGAGTGCAGCTCTGGAGTAGGGTGTGTGTTGGAGAGCTTAGCAGGAACCAGGGTGTGGTCAGGAGGCCCAGGTGGAGATCTTGCTGGGATCCCAAGAACAGTGCACTCTCTTGGGTGCTTGTTTGTGATGGAGTCCTGCACCTCCTTCCTCCGATCTCGGTTGGAGGGGTGTAGGACAGTAATAGGGTGACGGCATCAGCAACAGCAACAACTTTGCTACAGGTGCCAGACAAGCCAACAGTGTCAGCAGCAGCAAAGAGGAGGACAGGAGCTGCAAGCAACATGGTGAGGAGAGCGGGTTCTGGTCATCGCTGTGTAGTGGCCCAGTGGGTCCTACAGAACACTCACACCAAAACGTGTCCTGTCTCACCTGTCTATGTGCCGTCCATGGACAAAGAGAGTGTTGTCTGTAGGATAGACCCTATTTCTCCCCCTCTCCCCACTAAGCCTAGAGCTTAGCTCTGATGTCAGCTGATGTCCTATTGGCTGATAGTCAGCTTCAATCTCACTGGTGCAGAGTCCATGGGCGGGAAAGCAGCAACACAAGTCCCTATGCAAGAGTGAGAGGGGTCCAGAAAAAGACGGGAAAGAAATAGAGGAGATAAAAGGAGGAGACAGTGAGCAGTTAGGCAGACTCAGCCAGGTGTGAGAGAGGAGAGGTTGCAGTCAGTGGTGTTGGAGAGGAGAAGGTACGCATAGAGAAGCAAGTCAGAATTGCAGCACAATTTCTCCAAGGTCGAACGTGGTGTATACCCATTCCCTTAGCATCTCACGGCAGAGGGAAGGAGAACGTTTCTGAGGTCGGCCTCCTACTAACAGTGAGTCATAGCTACCTGGTGAACTCAAAGCCAGGATTAGCCTTACAGCCACTTTACCCTCTGCTTCATCTACACTTCACTCAAATCAATCCTTCAGCTAGATCAACTAGTGGGGAGATTGTCTGTTAAGTCAGTTCAGTTAAGTAAAGGAGAGCACGTTAAGGTCAGGTCCTAATCAAGTTAAAGGTTATTGTATTTCTCATCATGTTCAATTGCCTGCCTAGTATTGCATTTCAGTATACTTGTTCAAAGTACCCTTGTGGAAAATTGTGAATTTAATTATGCTGCAAAATACCAAAGTCATTAAATCTGCGAACTTCCAGATTACGAAATACTACTGGACTCGACTCATTTATCTCATTGTCATTTCACCCCGAGGGTCCAGTTGGAGTACTGGTGTCACCGTGACAAAACAGGCCTTCCTGCCAACCGTACTAAGGTACGTTCCTTGAGTCGCTGCTCGGCCATTGTGGGATCTCAAATCTTGGTGTCCTACAAACAGGATAGTACCTTCTGTGCCTTACATTTACAAAAGTCAAAATGTCAGTTGCAACCCCGCTGGCAACCCACCAGTCATTGAAGACCCTGCAGGATTTGCTGCACCTGCTGATGCTGCCACACCAGTCATTGTAGCGCTTGCCAATACAGCTCCTATAGCTACTAGCACCGCTAGCTTTGCGCCGCTAACAATGCCTTACTGCCTAGGAGCGCCATTGCTGCCTAAATACAGTGGAGCCTTGGGTTAAGAGTTTAATCCGTTCTGTGAAGGAGCTTTTATCCCAAAACACTCATAAGTCAAATCAATTTTCCCCATTGAAATGAACTGAAATGCCATTAATGCGTTCCAGTTCATTTTAATGGGGAAAATGTTACACTATATGTAAAAAAAACCCAAACATCAATACTCACCTACCGCCAGCGTTCCTCACGCGGGTCTCTGTCACTGCCGCAGCCTGCAGCGTGCCTCCTTCACGCCAACAGAGCATTTCTTCCTTTAAGTGGGGTTTGAATGCCCCGCCTCCAGCAAGCTAATGCTCTGATTGGTTAATCCAGTGCCATCAGCTAATGAAAGCTGCCGCATGTTAACCAATCACAGCCATTCAATGAGATCATAAGCAGCGCCGCAGACTAT
Organism: Eleutherodactylus coqui; assembly: GCA_035609135.1. Lineage (NCBI taxonomy): Eukaryota > Metazoa > Chordata > Amphibia > Anura > Eleutherodactylidae > Eleutherodactylus > Eleutherodactylus coqui. The sequence goes on from CM069415.1 coordinate 147,643,042, forward strand.
TGCAAGGACCAGAACACTGGTGGTAGGTGAGTATTAGACCCCTCCCGAGCCAGCTTGCAAACTTCTTGACTTGCGAGCAGGCTCGTAACCTGATTTTTTGCTCTTAAATCAGAGCAAAGATTCGGGAGTGTGCCTGCTCGCAAGTCAAGGAGCTTGCAAGCTGAGGCGCTCGTGACCCAAGCTACCACTGTATAATGGCGAGCGCCATACCCTCAGAGAGTTTAGGGGGAAGATGGGTGCTGTAATCAATTTATATCCATTAGATTAGCAACGGAACAAAAGATAGAAATCCTCATGCGTCAGTTGAAGAGTCCCTCGCTGCCCTGGGTTCTGCCACGTATTTCTCCACTCTGGATCTAACCAGCAGATATTGGCAGGTACCGATGAGCGACGCAGATAGAGAAGAGACTGCGTTCACCACACTCATGGGGCTGCTTGAGTTTAATTGCATGCCCTTCGGCCTCTGCAAAGCTCCAGGTACTTTCCAGCGGCTTATGGAAAGGTGTCTAGGACATAAGAATTTTGAATCTGTCCTTTTATATTCAGATGATGTGATCATATATTCAGCATGTCCAACACCTTGCAGAAGTGTTCCAGACCCTCATTGACCATGGGTTAGAAATAAAGCCATCTAAGTGTCACCTGTTGCAGGCGACGGTGCGCTATCTCGGTCACATTGTCATTGCTGAGGGGTTATACCCTGATCCGGATAAAGTAGATAAACTGGCCTACTCCAAAGACCGTTAGAGACATCCACAGCTTCCTAGGTTTCGTAGGGTACTATACGCGCCTTATTCCCAAGTTTGCGCAGATTGCGGCCCCCTTACAAGACATTTTGCATGGGCATCCAAAAGAGACCTTCAAACTTTCAGTTGCCATTAATTGGGAGAAAGGAGCAGGCTTTCCAAGTATTCAAAGAAAGGTTGACTACTCCCCCCATCCCGGCCTACCCTGATTATGCTCCCCTTTACTCTTTACACAGATACTGGCTTCAATGGTCTAGGTGCTGGGCTTAGCCAGATACAAGAGGGCAAGGAAAGGGTAGTCACATATGCCAGTCGCTCATTAAAAGGTGCTGAGAGGAATGATCAGAATTACACCTCCTTCAAATTGGAACTTCTAGCTTTAGTCTGGTATGTCACAGAAAAATTTAAGGATTACCTGGCCACTGCCACTTTCACTGCTTACATGGATAATAATCTAGTTGCCCGTTTGAACTCGGCAAAGCCTGGAGCATTAGAGCAAAGATGGTTGTCCCATTTAGCCAACTTCACCTTCCAGATATCGCACTGGAAAAAGCAATACAAATGCTGACGCTCTCTCCCGCCTCCCTAAATTCATAGACCATTCATAGACGACATATGGGAGGACATTAAAATGCCAGACTTTACCTCACATCAGGCCCAACAAAGCTGTCAAGCCTTCTCTATTGATCCAAACTGTTCTCCAGACACTCTAAAAAAAATGGCTCTTGCTCCAGCAGGACAGTCAGACTTTTGGTGAACTCCAGGAGCACTTACCTACAAGAACATTCTGCGCAAATCCAGGGATCCTGAGCTGCAACGATTGTGGAAGCAAAGAAAAACATCTATAGGAGTTCTATTGACCCTGCGTCCGGTAACCGCGTTCATCAAATAGTGATTCCCTGCAGAGATGCCAGCCAAGTTCTACTCTTATCATGATCAGTCTGGACACTTTGGCATTCATAAAACTGAAGCTATATTCTGCCAGCGTTTCTACCAGATTGGCATGAGAAATGATATCGAGAAATGGTGCCAAGAATGTACAGTATGTGAAATGAAGAGAAGAGCCCAAACTGATCAAAAAGCCACACTACACCCCATCGTCACCACCAAGCCTTTAGAAATCCTCGCCACTGACCACCTAAACATAGAACCAAGTAAGTCCGGGTATAGCTATGTCCTCACTCTGATCGACCACTACACTAAATTTACAGTTGACATTCCCGTTAGAGATCTCACCACCAAGACCCCTGCTGCCATGGTATGGGAGTATTTCATCCTCCGCTATGGCTGCCCTGACCAAATTCTATCAGACAGAGGATCAGATTTTGAATCTCAACTTTTCCAAGAACTGCATAACACTTACAATTGTAAGAAACTTTGTACCGCTGCGCACCGTAATGGAAAGCTAGAGACCAGATGGGAAACTACCCCCTATACAGTCATCAGTGCAATATTCCCAGAGAAAGGACTCTACCAAATTGCCCATCCAGAAGGAGGAATTCAAGTCGTTCACCGTAATTGCCTTAAAATTTGTCTTGCCCAACCTACTTCACTTACAGACTCTGAAACAGAAGAAAACCCATCAGACTCAGAAGAAGAGAACCTCAAAACTACTCCCAAGTCAGTCACAGAATGTCCTTCTCCATTTGACTTGGAAAATCAATTGCTCTGGTATCTCAACCCTTTCTCTTGTTTAGTATACCAAGCAACGCCACCTACCTCTACAGAAAAGTGACCAAGCCCTTTAACTTCAAGCTTATCATCTGCTGCTTCTACTCCATCCTGCACATCCAATTCTATACCAACTTCCCCAGTACTATCACCAACTTCCAGAAGAAAATCACCTTCACTACCCATCCCACTCAGGAGATCTAACGCATGGTAAACCACCTCCAAGATTCCTTGAATAGACTTTGTCATACAAACGTCATCTTATGAATTCCATTGGTCCGGAAACTTTTTTATTTATTGCACCATTTGCCACAACGAAGCTCAGTGCTCTGAGAGACTACTCAGCATGTTCTACAGTTCTTAAGTTGCAGTTCATACATTTTGCAACATTTAAGTCATGTGCCTCAAGAGATTACTTGAAGTTTTCTACCAGTTCATGTTTGTTTCATATGCTCATATTTTCTTCTACTCTCTTTTCAGAGATACCTGTACTAGTGCACCACACTAGTGCATAGTGGACTTATCATGTTTTCTATAGACTCTTGCACATCCTCATGGCTGTTCTGCCGTCAACAGGTTTGTCAAGAATCATGCTGTTGTTGCTACTGCATGTTTTCTTCCAGGATGCACATGCAAACTTTTCACAGGACTCCACAGTAATGTTGTGTTGTAATTGTTGCCTAACCTAACCACAAATTCCCTTCTTCACAGGTGATCTATCATAATGTATATTTCTTGTATGTCTTTATTGAATTAAATGTTAATGGATATTCTGTTTGCTTTTGGGGAGAAGAACTATGTAGGTGCCCCATAGCAAGCTGAGAGCTAGGATTCCATTCTAACCCAACAAGTTTACTCAAACCACTTTCAAGTGTACAAACTAAAAATTTTATGTACTGTCACCCATACCTGTTAGGCACACCTTACCACCCCTCACAGCTCAGTATAGCCGAGGGCAGCCGTGTTTTTAACTGGGGGGAGCTGTAGTGGCTCAGCAGGTCCTACAGAACAGTCACACTGATACTTGTCCTCTCTCACCTGTCTATGTGCCATCTATAGACATAGAGAGTGCCATCTGTAGGAAAGACCCTGTTTCTCCCCTTCTCTCGACTAAGCCTAGAGCTTAGCTCTGATGTCAGCTGGTGTCTTATTGGCTGATAATCAGCTTCAATCTCACTGGTGCAGAGTCCAAGGGCGTGAAAGCAGCAACACAAGTCCCTATGCAAGAGTGGGAGGAGTCCAGAAAAAGACGGGAAAGAAATAGAGGAGATAAAAGGAGGAGACAGTGAGCAGTTAGGCAGACTCAGCCAGGTGTGAGAGAGGAGAGGTTGCAGTCAGTCGTGTTGGAGAGGAGGAGGTATGCGTACAGAAGCGAGTCAGCAGTGACACACAATTTCTCCCAAGGTCGAGCGTGGTGTATACCCATTCCCTTGGCATCCCACGGAAGATGTAAGGAAAACCTTTCTGAGGTCATCCTTCTACTAATAGTGAGTCATAGCTACCTGGTGAACTCAAAGCCAAGATTAGTTTTACAGCCACTTTGCCCTCTGCTTCATCTACACTTCACTAAACTCAAATCAATCCTTCAGCTAGATCAACTAGTAAAGAAAAGGAGAGCGCATTGAAGTCAGGTCCTAATCAAGTTAACGGTTATTGTATTTCTCATCATGTTCAATTGCCTGCCTCATACTGCATCTTAATGTACCTGTTCAAAGTACCTTGGTGGAAAATTATGAATTCAATTATACTGCAAAATACCAAAGTCAGTAAATCAATGTACTACTAGATTAGTAATATACTACGGGACTCATTTATTTCATTGTCATTTCACCCCCGAGGGTCCAGTTGGATTACTGGCATCACCGTGACAAAATAGGCCTTCCTGCCACACATAATAAGGTACTTCCTTGAGTCACTGCTCGGCCGTTGCAGCTGCAGTGATGCGGCTGGTTTGTCAGCCCTGCCACAATGGATGTCATGGGAGGCAAGGTTGTGACCCGCAGTCAGACCTGCAGGATTAAAGGTGAGCCACAGACAGCGACAAAACTGTCCAAATGGAGTGATAGACGGGAGGAGAAATTCGTGATGAACGGGAGGAGGAATCTGGGTTGGTTGTGCCTCTGCCATTGCTGAGCCTTTGGGCACCTTGTGTACCTTGAGCGCTGCTTATAAGACCTTGAAGTGCGCTCTGTGTGGGGGTGTAGGTCATCTAGCCGCCTCCTTTGCAGAGATTAGGTGTAACCTGTGTGGTGACCTTGGTCACCTATTTATCCGATGTCCACGCTCCTTTGCCAATGCGGTCTAAGTCTTTACAGATAGGGGCAATAGTGTGGCCTCATGGGGTGAGGGGACGAGCAGAGGTGGGGGAACTCAGGGGCCGGGGAAGAACCGGCAAAAGATGCCTGCGGAGCAGAGGCTTCAGGAGAAACGCAGACGGAGCAGGCAGCTGACAGGAGCGCCCACAGCAGGTGGGTCAATGTTGGCCCCTGTTCCGGAAGCGAATCTCACGGCTGAGGCTTTGAGGGACAGCGAGTTTGATGAAGAGGACAGGAGGATCCAGAGGGAGGAGACCAACTCTGCAGATTCCTCCCACTATGAAAGAGTGGATGAGGAAGGCAAGAGGTGGTTAGAGAAAAGGCGTAAGCTAGGTGCCACGAGGAGGAAACAAAAAGGGGATTCAGGATCTTCTCCCACCCCGGGCCAAGTATTGGAAGGAGAAACCTGCTCTCCTCCAATTGGACTCTCCAGTGGGTTCTGAGCCCTCCGTGACCTCTCTTCCTCCTCTTCTGAGGTGGAGGTGGAGGGCAAGGTTCCCAGGGCAAGGAGAGGGTCAGCAGGGGGTGCTGAATCTCCTTCTCATGGAGGCCTAGTTCCTTCTGTGGAGGGGGCTACTTAAGAGCCTGGAGACAAGAACAATGGGGTTGGTGGAACCCTTGCTATGGAGACATCCATATCCAAAAAATGAAGCAAGGGGCTTTCCTCTGACCCCGAGGAAACAGGTGTGAGGAAGAAAGCCATCTAATTTAATCACTCATGATGGCGGCACCCACTCAATTAACGTTGCCAGCATTAAGTCTGATACGGCTAGATTTGCGGCCTTGGATTTTCTCGGCCGCGTTGAAGCCGACATTTTATTTTTGCAGGAGACCAGGCTGTCCTATTTGGCAGCCATACATAAGGCAAAAAGGGAGTGGAGGTCAGGCCCTTCCTACTGGTCTCTTGCGGCCGAGCCGTATAGCGGAGTGGCGGTACTTTTTACCGCAGCGGTTGAATGCCGACGAGTTATTGAATTAGAAATGGGAAGGTGCCTGATCTTAGATGTCCTCATGAAGGGACAAGAATTAAGACTTGTAAACATCTATGGTCCCCAGTCAAAAAAGGACAGGAAGAGTCTCTTTATGAGGATCAAGCCCTACCTTTTTACCAGCCGCCAAGTTGTCTTTGGAGGTGACTTCAATACAGTCACGAGAGCCCGCGATAGGGGAGGCTTCAGAGGCAGATAGTTGACTTTTTATAGCATCAGACTTAAAGGGGTTCTGTCAGTAAAATAAAAAAAAGTATACTTACCTGCATCCCTGTAGAGTTAAACCTGTAAAAAGAAAAGAGTGAAAAAAAAATAACTCACCTAATCCTGTTGTTGTTCTCCCTCCACTGTTTACCTGCCGCGTGCAGGGTCAGCTCCAGCGGCTCCTGTGCGCTCTCGCCATACTAGCCGCGTCTAACCTCTGCGGTCAATGGAGAGTTGACAGCGAGTGTGCATGCGCACCGGGAAGGGGGATGCATACACACTCACCATTGACTCTCTGAGGACGTCAGAAGTTAAATGCAGCCAGGCCAATCAGTTGGCGACACATCACTGACTCGGGTGGCAGTACTTGCCGCCCGGCATGGTCGGAAGCTGGCACTTTGCTAGCTTCTGCCCTGCGATCGGACAGTTGCCAGAGAGAGACAAGAGGAGCATCAGCCTACCGGAGACCAGCCCTGATGGCATAGGTGAGTATGGTTTTTTTGTTTTTTTCTGACAGAATCCCTTTAATAGCGTAGCTAGCGAAGCTCGCCTGGTGGATGTCCACATCCGGCACACCCCAGGCCACGAGGGGTTCACCTATTATAGAGGTCAGAGCAGGTCTAGAATAGACAGGTTTTATTTGAAGGAGGAAGCCATCTCTTCACCAGTGTCCGTTGTTGAGGTGGAATTCTCCGATCACTGTCTAATATTGTTTTCTCTGAATGTTGCAGAGACCCCCCGGATGGGCAGAGGTTTGTGGAGACTGAATTCATCACTCCTGGAGGAAGCAGAGATAAGACAGTCCTTTGAGGATTTTCTGCAGAGCCAGGTACCATTACTGGATCTCTGTAGCAGTAAGTCAGAGTGGTGGGAGATGTTCAAGAGGAGAGCGGCAAGGTTCTTCCGAGAGCTCTCCAACCTCAGATGCCTGGACAGGTACCGCCTGTACGACGGCCTGAGGAGGAAACTCGAACATCTCGTTTCGACTGGAGGTAGCCGCGAGGAGATCTCCAGAGTGAGATCTTTACTCAAGACGTGCCAGTATGACAGACACGCATCCTTGGTTTTTGAGAGGGATTTCGGGAAGTACCGCTCGCCCGACCCTTACAGAAACTGTAGGATGTCAGTGAATAGTAAAGTGGTCACTGGACTGATTGACAGTACGGGGTCCCTGAATCGATCCAGATCAGGGATCCTGGAGGTCATCAGATCCTACTACTCGCAACTCTTGGGAAAGAGGGATCTAGATTCGGAAGTGATGTCGGCTTTCCTGGCTGAAACTGTCCCTGAGCCGGGGGTAGACACCTCTCTTGGCGTTTTGACAGAAGAGATCAGAGAAGAGGAAGTTAGACTGGCGATTGATGGGCTCCGGCTCAAAAAGTCGCCAGGTCCGGACGGATTAACATCCGAGTATTATAAGACCTTCAAGGACCTCTTGAGTCCCCTCTTGACTGAGGTATTAAATGATTGTCTTTCCTCGGGCACTCTGCCAAAGTCAATGAGGAGGTCAGCTTTGATCCTTCTGTCAAAGGGTAAAGACTCGAGCCGTATTGAGAACTGGCGTCCCATAGCGCTTCTCAATACGGACAGGAAGGTTCTGGCAAAAGTGCTGTTTAATCAGCTGGTGAAGTTTGCACCCCGGCTCCTCTCGGGGGCCCAGCATTGCTCTGTTTCAGGCCGTAGCACCTTTAGTGCTGTTCTTGGTGTCCGGGAGGCAGTGGAGCAGGGTAGGGCTGGTCACTGGGAGGGGTACTTGCTGTCCTTGGATCAGGCCAAAGCATTTGATCGGGTTAATCACGAGTACCTCTGGTCAGTCCTTGTGAGATATGGCCTGCCAGTGGGTTTTCTTGATTGGCTGCGAATATTGTATGCAGGGGCTGAGACTTTCCCGCTGGTGAACGGTTGGCCCGGCCGCCCTTTTGAGGTGGTGTCCGGCGTCCGTCAGGGCTGTCCTCTAAGTCCCCTGTTGTATGCGTTTGCGATAGATCCCTTCCTTAGGAGGGTTGATTGTGGACCTATAGCAGGGGTTGGGATGGACCAGGCGACGCCGGAGGCTACTCTGAGGGCAGTGGCATATGCCGATGATGTCACGCTCTTCGTGTCCTCGAGAGAGGAGGCAGAGTTTGTGGTGTCGGAGGTGGACCGCTACTTGGAAGCTTCCGGGTCTATGGTCAACTGGGATAAGTGTGAAAGTCTCTGGTTAGGAAGGGGGGATCCTACGTTTGATCTCCCGGACACCCTTCCGGTGCCCCAAACTTCAGCAAAAGTACTTGGCATCAAATTCGGCCAGGGGGATTACCCCATGCAAAATTGGGTAGACAGGCTGGACGGTGCCACTCACAAGGTCAATCAGTGGAAGGGTTGGTCTTTAACCCTTCGGGAAAGAGTTAGCCTGATCAAAACATACCTGCTCCCTTTATTCATCTACCTGGGCAGCGTATGCATTTTGCCAGAGCCTCTCTGGACCCGGGTCTACAACCTGTTCTTCCTAATGTTGTGGGGGAACAGGTTGAACCTGATCAGGAGAGATGTTACATACCGCACGAGGAGACTAGGGGGGTTGTCTATGGTCAACCCCATGGTGTTTCTTGTAGACACCTTTTTTAAGATCAACATAGGCAACCTCTGGCAGGAGAGGGCTCCTCTGTGGGTCTACTCCTGCCGGGGATGGTTTCGGCCCTTCTTCCAGGAATGGGAGACAGGAGGGCGAGTGAAGGACCTTCGCACGCAGCACGGATATCTCTCGGCTTATGCTACCTTGGTTCTGAAGGTGATACGCCGGTGGGGTCTGGGGATGTGGGAGATCAGGACTCTGACGAGGAGGCTCCTCGACGAAAGAGTCCTGTTGACCCGTTTCCAGAGGCCCCTGGCGCTCAAGGACTACCCAAGTCGGGACCTGGAGGGAGGGTTACGTTTACTGAATTCAACCCGGGTCCCCTTGAAGTTTTGGGACTTGGCTTGGCGCTGCTTTCACGGGAGACTGTATGTAAGGGGTAACTTGAAGAGCAGGCCTCTGATTGACAGGGGTTGCCCCCGTCAGGAGTGCAGCGACGTGCTGGAAAGCATGGAGCATTTCCTGCTTCAGTGCCCCTTTAATACAGAGGTATACCAACGGGTAGGGGTCTCCATAGGCTGGCCTCAGCTGGCACACCTCTCCTATGCGGAGTGGGCTTATGGAGCGTTCAGAGGCCTTGGTGGCAGGGACCGCTGCACTTTATTCCTAGTTAGCCTAGTGGTCAGGTTCCACATCTGGAGTGCACGGTGTTTAATCTCGACGGAGCTGAAAGTCCTCCCCGTGGATACGGTATGTAGGAACATCCTGGGTGACCTGGTGAAGGTGCGTTCTTTGGAGTATGAGAGGCTGGGCACATCTAAGGCTTCTCTCCTATGGAGAGGGCTTGTATTTCGTTAGGGACAGTGTTTTCTTAATTTTCTAGGGGCAGAGTAGGGAGAGAATAGGGACAGGATAGGGAGAGAGGAGGGATAGGGCAGGGACAGGTTTCCATGAAGGGTCAGACTAAGGACAATCTAGGGCAAATTAGGGAGAGAATAGGAAGACCTTTTTTAAATGCAAGGGATAGTACATTGTGATGTCTGTGCCCGGCTTATCACCTCCAATCCCGGTGGCGGGCTGTGAGTGCACCATGAAGCTTTTTGTTTTGATTTGGGCAAAATGGAGTGAAGTAGGGCTGCAGGTGAGCCGACCTTAGGCTTTCGGGTTATGTTAATATATATCGTGTATGTCATGTATAATGGTTAATGTATGTTTATATGTATATATTCACGTTCTGGGTGGTAGTTAGGTTGGGTGGGGGGTTGGGGGGGAGTGGTTTCACGCCTTGAGCCGTAGCCTGGCACGTCCTGAACATTGAACTCTGGGCACGGACTGGTGGAGCGGGCATGGCCCCCAGGCTGCGGCGGGCAGAGTGTTGTATAGTTTATATATATTAACCCCACCCCCCCACCCAAAAAAAACCCTGGTGTGGCTTGGCACGTCCTGAACTTTAGAACTCTGAGCACGGACTGGTGGAGCAGGCATGGCCCCCGAGCTGCACTGGGGACCCCCCAAAAAATTTCTTTAGTTATTTTTGTATGCCGGTTGGCTTGGTCTTTATTTTCATATTTAGTTAATTATTGGTATATATATATATGTTTTGTTTACGTTATTGCCTAATTTTGTTTATGATGGGGTTTCAGTGCGGTACGGCTGGACCTGTAGTTTTAGTTTTAGTTTTATCTTCTGGATAGCTGGATGCTCTTCTTTTAGGTATATTGTGTTTTGCTTTGAGTGTGTGTGCGAGTGTGCGGCAGGGGGGAGGGGAGTCCAGACATGGGGTTTCTTTTGTTTGTGGACCATGGACTCTGGGTGAAGGGCCTTATCTCTGTATACGGTTGTATTATTATTATTTACTATCGTTACAGTTTGCTTTTATTGTTATGTTTTATACTTTTATAATAAAAGATCTACAGGATGTAACTCAGGAGCAGTACAGGATAAGTAATGTATGTACACAGTGACTCCACCAGCAGAATAGTGAGTGCAGCTCTGGGGTATAATACAGGATGTAACTCAGGAGCAGTACAGGATAAGTAATGTATGTACACAGTGACCCCACCAGCAGAATAGTGAGTGCAGCTCTGGAGTATAATACAGGATGTAACTCAGGAGCAGTACAGGATAAGTAATGTATGAACACAGTGACTCCACCAGCAGAATAGTGAGTGCAGCTCTGGAGTATAATACAGGATGTAACTCAGGAGCAGTACAGGATAAGTAATGTATGAACACAGTGACTCCACCAGCAGAATAGTGAGTGCAGCTCTGGAGTATAATACAGGATGTAACTCAGGGTCAGTACAGGATAAGTAATGTATGTACACAGTGACTCCAGCAGCAGAATAGTGAGTGCAGCTCTGGAGGATAATACAGGATGTAACTCAGGAGCAGTACAGGATAAGTAATGTATGTACACAGTGACTCCACCAGCAGAATAGTGAGTGCAGCTCTGGAGTATAATACAGGATGTAACTCAGGAGCAGTACAGGATAAGTAATGTATGAACACAGTGACTCCACCAGCAGAATAGTGAGTGCAGCTCTGGAGTATAATACAGGATGTAACTCAGGGTCAGTACAGGATAAGTAATGTATGTACACAGTGACTCCAGCAGCAGAATAGTGAGTGCAGCTCTGGAGGATAATACAGGATGTAACTCAGGAGCAGTACAGGATAAGTAATGTATGTACACAGTGACTCCACCAGCAGAATAGTGAGTGCAGCTCTGGAGTATAATACAGGATGTAACTCAGGAGCAGTACAGGATAAGTAATGTATGTACACAGTGACTCCACCAGCAGAATAGTGAGTGCAGCTCTGGAGTATAATACAGGATGTAACTCAGGAGCAGTACAGGATAAGTAATGTATGTACACAGTGACCCCACCAGCAGAATAGTGAGTGCAGCTCTGGAGTATAATACAGGATGTAACTCAGGAGCAGTACAGGATAAGTAATGTATGTACACAGTGACTCCACCAGCAGCAGAATAGTGAGTGCAGCTCTGGAGTATAATACAGGATGTAACTCAGGAGCAGTACAGGATAAGTAATGTATGTACACAGTGACTCCACCAGCAGAATAGTGAGTGCAGCTCTGGAGTATAAGACAGAATGTAACTCAGGATCAGTACAGGATAAGTAATGTATGTACACAGTGACTCCACCAGCAGCAGAATAGTGAGTGCAGCTCTGGAGTATAATACAGGATGTAACTCAGGAGCAGTACAGGATAAGTAATGTATGTACACAGTGACTCCACCAGCAGAATAGTGAGTGCAGCTCTGGAGTATAAGACAGAATGTAACTCAGGATCAGTACAGGATAAGTAATGTATGTATATAGTGACTCCACCAGCAGAATAGTGAGTGCAGCTCTGCAGTATAATACAGGATGTAACTCCGGGTCAGTACAGGATAAGTAATGTATGTACACAGTGACTCCACCAGCAGCAGAATAGTGAGTGCAGCTCTGGGGTATAATACAGGATGTAACTCTGGAGCAGTACAGGATAAGTAATGTATGTACACAGTGACTCCAACCAGCAGAATAGTGAGTGCAGCTCTGGGGTATAATACTGGATGTAACTCAGGAGCAGTACAGGATAAGTAATGTATGTACACAGTGACTCCACCAGCAGAATAGTGAGTGCAGCTCTGGGGTATAATACAGGATACGTATGTACACAGTGACTCCAGTGTTCTGCAGCTTCCTTCTGGATATAACGGAGCTCTGAGGTGGAGCAGCCTCTCTTATATTCATGTGTGACAATATCCTCAGTTTCTGTAATATACTGTATAAGTTATATATAATCTAGTAAGAGCGGCCGTCTGCCGGGTTCAGATCTCGCAGCCCCGTGAGGAGGTTTGTGCGGATTCCTCCTCGCTCGCACTCGCCGCTCCAATATTAATATCTTGGTGAAGGTGTTTATAATCAAACACATAAAAATCTCCAGTGAATTCGTCAGTCGGCGATCCAGCGATGACATCATCCTCCGCCGTGATTATGGTGGGCATAGTACTCAAATGATTAACTCAGTTTTTGGGAGCGCGTCCAACCATAACAGACGTTTTGCGGGGGGAAGGGGGGATTAGGGTGGTCTAACAAAATAAGTGCTAGTTTTGTTTTCTCCCCCTCAAAAAAAAAAGTGCCTTGGTTACGCCGTGAACGCCTTTGTTTCTTACACAGTAGCTCAGTCAATTGAAAGAAGAGTCTGCGCCCGTCACTAATGAGTTTAATGTGTGCGAGCCACAAGCTAAGCGTTTCCACATTGCGCCAAGCAGCCAGCGGCCTGACAAGCGTCTGGAGAGCGGCTGCCGAGCGGATAGTTAACACTGATTCCTGCACTAAACCGGTTACTTATGTTCTCAAATTAGACGGAGTAATTGAGCTGCTTACATGCATCGTTTTGCCAAAGTAATGTTGACCATTTAAACAGAATCTTGACAAATTGAAATCATCTGGATGTATCTTGGCAGCGAGCAAAAAGCTGACTCCATTCTCCTTCATCCAATAGATCTACGAAACCACAACAGTGGTAGGAGTGGGTGGCCGGCGCAGCGCACAACACGGCTCTGCGGCCGCTCTGTGTAAATAGCAAGTAGCCGTGTTACATTATACAGGTTGGAAAGTCTGAGTCCTGCTGCTTCCAGGGTGACGCGTCTCTAATCTGCTCCCATCCACCCCAGCGGAGGTGCCAGGGCCGCCGTCACCAGAGCCAGCGACTGATGAAAAGCCCATCAGATGAGCTATGGAGGACCCGGGAGGATGCCCCGCAAGAAACTGCGCAGTACTCGCTGAAATGAAGGTTCTCACTCGGCGGAAATAGGCAGTCGCTGACTATTGCTACTGTGGAAACCAAGAGCGGTCGCCAACAGTCGTGCCGTGTAAAGTGTCCCTAAGGACATCGTCACACAAAGCAGCAATGTGGCAGATTTTCTGCATCAAATTCCCGCGCATCCCAAGCCTCACGGTTGGCGCTGATTCTGCCTGCGCTCCTCTGCGTCCGCTCTCACACTCAACGCTTCGGACAGCGTTCAGTACGGCGTTTCAAATGCTGCGCTAATTGCTGTACAACGCCTCCACTGATTTCAGTGGGGCTCCGCAGACTAGCGTTCGAACGCAGCGTTTCTAACATGGTGATTTTCAAGCACTGTCTGCTCTAGTTTAGTGCTTTTTAGTGCTTTTTAGTGCTTTTTAGTGCACCTCCTCACCCATTACAATGAGGCTGCGGTAAACGCTGTACAATACGTTTGACATGTATTGTTTTACCGCCGGTGTGTCCTTATCTCCCAGGACTGCAGGCTACTTTACCCAGAGCACACCGGCAACTGCTACTGAGCACCACCACCAGTCATGTGATGCAGAACTGGCATCACATGCCCACCGCTGGTAGCGCTCAGGGTGGTGACATCAGCTGCAGATCCAAGCTCATGAAGCTCCTCGGCTTCGTGTGAACATGTCCTCCGTGACTACTAGTCTGAGCTTCGCCCAGCAATTGGAGACCTTTTTTCATAAGGTCACTATGAATTGCAGGAATGCTGGCATCCAATAGATGGCGCTGTAGAGGTATTTTTCTATCTTTCTGATTTGCTCTCATTCATGTGATGGAGCAGATCTCAAACTACAAGAATGCTGCAGATTCTGCATACAAGTGGCCGCTATCACTGTGGACGCCCTGCAAATACATGCATTGTGCTGCGTTGGTGCCCAAGGTGGACGTCTCAAGATGCCATGCCCCAAAGCCTCTGAAGTTTAGCAGAATTTACTTTGCAGGTGGACAGACTTATTCCCTGTTGCTGCAGTCCTCACAAACCAAACATATATATAAGAAAATTATATATATATATATATATATATATATATATATATATATATACATATACACAGGGAAGGGTTAAAGAGAAAACCATGCACAAAAAGCTTTCTGAAAATCTGGTGCTCAGCCTCTGTGCTCCTCCTTCAACATCACTCCGTGCTCCGAATTCTCGATCTGTTCTCCAGCTTCTACATTAGGCCTCTTTCATACGAGCGTTGCCCACATTTCAGCCAAAAATCATTAGACCTGTCCTATCCTTCTACATTACTCCGTGCTCCTCCTACTAGACCTGTCCTATCCTTCTACATTACTCCGTGCTCCTCCTACTAGACCTGTCCTATCCTTCTACATTACTCCGTGCTCCTCCTACTAGACCTGTCCTATCCTTCTACATTACTCCGTGCTCCTCCTACTGGACCTGTCCTATGCTTCTACATTCCTCCGTGCTCCTTCTACTAGACCTGTCCTCCACCTTCTACATTACTCCGTGCTCCTCCTACTAGACCTGTCCTATCCTTCTACATTACTCCGTGCTCCTCCTACTAGACCTGTCCTCCACCTTCTACATTACTCCGTGTTCCTCCTACTAGACCTGTCCTATCCTTCTGCATAATTCCGTGCTTCTCCTACTAGACCTGTCCTATCCTTCTACATTACTCCGCGCTCCTCCTACTAGACCTGTCCTATCCTTCTACATTACTCCGTGCTCCTTCTACTAGACCTGTCCTCCACCTTCTACATTACTCCGTGCTCCTCCTACTGGACCTGTCCTATCCTTCTACATTACTCCGTGCTCCTTCTACTAGACCTGTCCTCCACCTTCTACATTACTCCGTGCTCCTCCTACTTGACCTGTCCTATCCTTCTACATTACTCCGTGCTCCTCCTACTAGACCTGTCCTATCCTTCTACATTACTCCGTGCTCCTCTTGCTAGACCTGTCCTAGCCTTCTACATTATTCCGTGCTCCTCCTACTAGACCTGCCTATCCTTCTACATTATTCCGTGCTCCTCCTACTAGACCTGTCCTATCCTTCTACATTACTCCGTGCTCCTCCTACTAGACCTGTCCTATCCTTCTATATTACTCCGTGCTCCTCCTACTAGACCTGTCCTATCCTTCTACATTACTCCGTGTTCCTCCTACTACACCTGTCCTATCCTTCTACATTACTCCGTGTTCCTCCTACTA
This sequence comes from Eleutherodactylus coqui, assembly GCA_035609135.1. Classification (NCBI taxonomy): domain Eukaryota; kingdom Metazoa; phylum Chordata; class Amphibia; order Anura; family Eleutherodactylidae; genus Eleutherodactylus; species Eleutherodactylus coqui. The sequence continues at coordinate 147,658,533 of CM069415.1, forward strand.
GACCTGTCCTATCCTTCTACATTACTCCGTGCTGCTGCTACTAGACCTGTCCTATCCTTCTACATTACTCCGTGTTCCTCCTACTAGACCTGTCCTATCCTTCTACATTACTCCGTGTTCCTCCTACTAGACCTGTCCTATCCTTCTACATTACTCCGTGCTCCTCCTACTAGACCTGACCTATCCTTCTACATTACTCCGTGCTCCTCCTACTAGACCTGTCCTATCCTTCTACATTACTCCGTGTTCCTCCTACTAGACCTGTCCTATCCTTCTACAATTCTCCGTGCTCCTCCTACTAGACCTGTCCTCCACCTTCTACATTACTCCGTGTTCCTCCTACTAGACCTGTCCTATCCTTCTACATTACTCCGTGCTCCTTCTACTAGACCTGTCCTCCACCTTCTACATTACTCCGTGCTCCTCCTACTGGACCTGTCCTATCCTTCTACATTACTCCGTGCTCCTTCTACTAGACCTGTCCTCCACCTTCTACATTACTCCGTGCTCCTCCTACTTGACCTGTCCTATCCTTCTACATTACTCCGTGCTCCTCCTACTAGACCTGTCCTATCCTTCTACATTACTCCGTGCTCCTCTTACTAGACCTGTCCTAGCCTTCTACATTATCCGTGCTCCTCCTACTAGACCTGCCTATCCTTCTACATTATTCCGTGCTCCTCCTACTAGACCTGTCCTATCCTTCTACATTACTCCGTGTTCCTCCTACTACACCTGTCCTATCCTTCTACATTACTCCGTGTTCCTCCTACTAGACCTGTTCTATCCTTCTACATTACTCCGTGCTGCTGCTACTAGACCTGTCCTATCCTTCTACATTACTCCGTGCTGCTGCTACTAGACCTGTCCTATCCTTCTACATTACTCCGTGTTCCTCCTACTAGACCTGTCCTATCCTTCTACATTACTCCGTGCTCCTCCTACTAGACCTGACCTATCCTTCTATATTACTCCGTGCTCCTCCTACTAGACCTGTCCTATCCTTCTACATTACTCCGTGCTCCTCCCACTAGACCTGTCCTATCCTTCTACATTACTCCATGCTCCTCCTACTAGACCTGTCCTATCCTTTTACATTACTCCGTGCTCCTCCTACTAGACCTGTTCTATCCTTCTACATTACTCCGTGCTCCTCCTACTTGACCTGTCCTATCCTTCTACATTACTCCGTGCTCCTCCTGCTAGACCTGTCCTATCCTTCTACATTACTCCGTGCTCCTCCTACTAGACCTGTCCTATCCTTCTACATTACTCCGCGCTCCTCCTACTAGACCTGTCCTATCCTTCTACATTACTCCGTGCTCCTCCTACTAGACCTGTCCTATCCTTCTACATTACTCCGTGCTCCTCCTACTAGACCTGTCCTATCCTTCTACATTACTCCGTGCTCCTCCTACTAGACCTGTCCTATCCTTCTGCATTACTCCGTGCTCCTCCTACTAGACCTGTCCTATCCTTCTACATTACTCCGTGCTCCTCCTGCTAGACCTGTCCTATCCTTCTACATTACTCCGTGCTCCTCCTACTAGACCTGTCCTATCCTTCTACATTACTCCGTGCTCCTCCTACTAGACCTGTCCTATCCTTCTACATTACTCCGTGCTCCTCCTACTAGACCTGTCCTATCCTTCTACATTACTCCGTGCTCCTCCTACTAGACCTGTCCTATCCTTCTACATTACTCCGTGCTCCTCCTACTTGACCTGTCCTATCCTTCTACATTACTCCGTGCTCCTCCTACTAGACCTGTCCTATCCTTCTACATTACTCCGTGCTCCTCCTACTAGACCTGTCCTATCCTTCTACATTACTCCGTGCTCCTCCTACTAGACCTGTCCTATCCTTCTACATTACTCCGTGCTCCTCCTGCCCACATTTTAGCCGAAAATTGCATGAACGAAGAATAGCCACAACCAAGTTGCTCTGCCTTCCACATTACTTTGTGCTCCTCCTTCTAGACCTGTTCTCTACCTTCTTCCTTATTCTGTGCTCCTCCTTCTAGACCTGTCCTAGAATCCGGTGTGACGCCGTTCACCTTCATCACTTCTTCATCACTTGCACACAGATTTTGATGGAACTTGGCAGTGAGATTGTTTCAGACATCTTGGAGAACTAAGCCCAGATCTAAGTCCTGTCCTTCTACATTACTCAGTGCTCGTCCTCCTAGACCTGTCCTCCACCTTCTACGTTACTGTGTGCTCCTCCTAGACCTGTCCTCTGTCTTCCAGATTACTCTGTCCTGATGACACTCATCTCTACGTCTCGAGCCCATATCTTACCTTTTTACTATCCAAGTGACCCAAGTGTCAATCATTTATATCTCCCTTCTTCTTCTCCTGCTTTTGAAAACTCACCATGGAGCAGGCTGAGCTCATTATTTTTCTCCCATCACTCACAGTTAATTGCTCCACACTCTCCACAGTCTCACAAGTCCACGGTCCAACTTCAAGTCCACACAGATGTCCCTGCATGCCCTCATCATCTCCTGTCTGCAGGACTGTGCCAAGGTTTTAGGTGGGTGTGGAAGAAATGCTGCACAATTATAATGCTATCAGAAATAGAAGGGTTAATAGTTTATTTCTGTCAATTAACTAAATGCCAAGTGACTGAAGCAAAGAGAAATGTAACCCATCAGTATCCGGTGTGACGCCCGTCACCTTCATCAGTTCTGCTCGGCGCACTTGCACACAGTTTTTGATGGCACTTGGCAGTGAGTTTGTTCCAGACATCTTGAAGAACTAAGCCCAGATCTTCTGTGGATGTCGTCTCGCTGCGATCCTTCTGTTTGTGCTGCAGATGAAATCTGGAGCCAATTAGACACCTTCTATTTTTGAAAAAAAGACTGCTTTTGCAGCGTTTTTTCACACCTGCAGAAAATATTTACACAGCGGCGTATAATACTGCAAGCCCGCCCGTGCCGCCTCTTGTGCCCCTCCAGGACACCCTTAACCCCTTAGAGACACGGCCGAGTTTGGTCCTAAGGACAGAACGATTTTGCCTGCACTCTCCATAACATTGTACTTTTCCCGTCATTGCGGCGGCCGGGGGAGGGGTGTTTGTCATGTGACAACTTTCGCCTTTATCAGGACCATCTTAATGTATCGGGAAACGCTCGTTTATTTTTTTTGGAGGGCAGGGAGAGGAAACCTCAGTTCTGCTGTCCTTCTTATGTGTTAGTCATGCAGCCATTTTTTCCGTGTGTCGGTACGATTAGGACAATACCAGCATTTAATGATGTTTTTTTTACACAATGAAAACCCTTTTTTCTGCAAAATAATATTTTTCCCTTCTGTACTGCAGTGCATTATTGTGTGCAATCGCTATCAGAAGCCGTTGTCTTGCAACCCAGTGGTCCTCCACGATTACATAGCATTAACTGTGGCATGCAGCAGCGGGGATCTGTCTTCTCACTGATCCCCGCTGTTGCAGCTAGAGGCTGACTGTCAGTCCCAGCCGTCTCCCACTGTGGGATAGCGCAGGCTCAGATGTAAGTTGATGTTGCGTTACGTACCACCCAAGCAGAACCTAAACGTACATCCTGTGGCATGAAAGGGTTAACTCTGCTGCGCAGCTAGTGCACCTCTTCTGCCGTTCCTCCTCCGCCGGTCTCTTCGCCGGCTTGCAGAGGCTCCTCCTCCGGACTCACTAGACTAAGCGGGTTTCTTGATATGTGACTCTGATGTTCTCGTGTGAAACTGGCGGTGATTCCTGATTTTCTAATTTGGCGCTGTCCTCTAATTTGGCGCTGTCCTCTAATTTGGACGCTTCCCCTGATTCGCTCACAGCTGCAGCTATTCTAGTATGAGGCGGCGACCTTTGACGGCGGTGAGGTGAGCGGCGACACTTCCCTGAACCCCCCGTCTGTTTCTTCCTTCTATTTCCCAATCTTTCTATTAATCCGGTGAGTGGCTGCGCGCCGTGGCCTCCAATTACTCGCCTCCCCACATTAGTACCCGCAGTGCCGTGATTATGATACATTTCGGTGGTAGTTCATTACACTTGGAGTATGTTAAAAGCATAAAATAATGGGGTCACCGCGCTTCCTGCTTCATGATATTAAAGATCGCTTCCAGCCTTCAAGAACTCAGCGAGGGAAAAGCTGCGCACATAATAAAAGCCGCGGCCGCTTCCCATTCCGGGATTTTATCTCACATCTAGGATTACTCGGGCCGCGCTATTGTACAACAGTCGCCATTACAGAATTAGACGTGTGCCGCCTCTTCCTTTCACAAACTGCTGCCCAAACGCAACTTCCAAGTTATTCGCTACATTTAAGAGAAGATCCAACGCGTTCTCAGAAGAAGAACTTACTGGAGGCTAATTAGCCAACTTGTAATATTTACTTTTCCCAAGCTGACCTATGACATCACAACCCCCACACTGTGACATCATTATCTAATCAGTCATCTGCTCTGTAGACTGTATGACCTCAGGCCGGATTAACACGGCTGTACTTGGGATTTCAATGCGTTCTTTCATAAGCGTGTATTATGCGTACTCCATTCTGTCATGCAAAACAATCTGCGGCGTGCTCTGCTGTGCTGCGCATTCCTGCGGCGTGCTCTGCTGTGCTGCGCATTCCCGCGGCGTGCTCTGCTGTGCTGCGCATTCCCACAGTGAGATAGCACGTATGGAGCTAATAGCAATAACCGGCCATTTCAATTAGCACACACAAAAAGTACAGTAAAAAACGCAGGGGCACACGCAAAAATGCAACACCCAATGCACACGGAAATGAACGCATGCCTGCGTGAATCCAGTCCCCCAGTCCTCAACTTGTGACATCACCGCCCTCATCCTGTGACATCACCATCCAACCCCAGACTTACCTGCTACATAATGTGTGAATTCACTACTGCAACTCTGTGACATCATTGTGCAATCACACAGTAACCTGCTACAAAGACAGTGTGACATCACTGCCCTCATCCTGTGACATCACTGCCCTCATCCTGTGACATCACTGCCCTCATCCTGTGACATCACTGCCCTCATGCTGTGACATCACCGGACTGACCTGCTACATAAACTGCACCCTTTTTATAAGTGGCTATCTGTGCTTCCCAGTTGGTGGCGGCACCCAAGGAGCCGCATCTATAAAAACTGTCGGGGGGGAAAGGAAGCAGCCTAGAAAGATGAAAGTTGCATTGTGGTTGGTTGCTATGGGCAACCAGGACATGTTTCTGTTACTTGTGATAAATGAGGCCCATTGACTTGAAAGGGAGAAGCCAAGAACTAATGAAGGGTCGGTGGCGGCATCCTCGTGGTCAGACCGCTGGGTCCTGTGCAGATATTATATCCGCCCCGCTCGTCATGTGACTGTAGGTAGCCGTGATCTTCACCTCCGGAGCACATCCGCGCTGCTTTACATTTAACGATAATCTGCAGTAGAAAGAAATACGGGTCATTTGGGCGCGCTGCCGGCGTTTCTAGGAAAGGGCGAGGACTTGAGTGCGCGGTACATATACGGTATTTACGGCCGGGGTTAATGAGATCAGAGCCTCCACTCTATGTTTTAATCCTTCCGACCTTTCATTTAAAATGAAATTAAACATTATTTTATGTTAATCTCGTCCTGCCAGGATCGCGCCGCCATTCGCATTTTAACCGTCTGGATTTATTTTCTTGTTTTGCATTGGAGAAAAATAAACAGTTATTTGCCCAGAAGCTTCTGTGGGGGCGGCTGACAGGTCTGCGCTGCCGGTGACAGACAGACGCCCGGCTGCCGCATTGCACCTCTGAGCAGACGTGGCCTTAATTGTCGCCCATTTTACGCTCCACTTTATTTTTACGGGGCTTTACGGCGTTCGTACTGCTGATGCATCGCGGCACCGAGATACTTTTATGTCTCCAGTTTGGTTTTCAGTTCATTTTTTTCCCTTCTACCTAAAAAGCAATATTAATTACCAGCTGAAATGCAAACAATATTTCTCCCGCCCGCGCCGCCACTTCCCCGTCCGCGCTGTCAACACATTTGTGTCTGCGTTATTTAAAATTATTGTCAACCTGCAGTACAAAGAAATCCTTGTTGTCTGCAGCCGGCACTAACACAAGCAACCTCCAGCACCGGCCGGGGAAGGAGCAGCTTCACAGGAAAGCCAGCGCTATGAACCAGACCGAGGCGAGAGCCGGACAGTCACAGAGAGCACAGCGGTCTGCACACCCCGACACCTGCTGCTGCCGGCTCTATGTGACTGCTGCCACAAGTTACACATCTCCTGTATATAGTGATATATGTACTGCTGGTATAAGTTATACATCCTGTATATAGTGATATGAAGCATACTGGTATAACCTGGGGATCTCCTGTATATAATTATATATGTACAGCTGGTATAAGTTATACATCCTGTATATAGTGATATGGAGCATGCTGCTATAACCTGAGTATCCCCTGTATATAAATATATAAGTACAGCTGGTATAAGTTATACATCTCCTGTATACAGTGATATGGAACATGCCAGTATAACCTGGGGATCTCCTGTATATAATTGTATATGTACAGCTGGTATAAGTTATACATCCTGTATATAGTGATATGGAGCATACTGGTATAACCTGGGTATCTCCTGTATATAATTATATATGTACAGCTGGTATAAGTTATACATCCTGTATATAGTGATATGGAGCATACTGGTATAACCTGGGTATCTCCTGTATATAATTATATATGTACAGCTGGTATAAGTTATACATCTCCTATATATAGTGATATGGAGCATGCTGGTATAACCTGGGTATCTCCTGTATATAATTATATATGTACAGCTGGTATAAGTTATACATCTTGTATATAGTGATATGGAGCATGCTGGTATACCCTGGGGATCACCTGTATATAATTATATATGTACAGCTGGTATAAGTTATACATCTCCTGTATATAGTGATATGGAACATGCCAGTATAACCTGGGGATCTCCTGTATATAATTATATATGTACAGCTGGTATAAGTTATACATCTCCTGTATATAGTGATATGGAGCATGCTGGTATAACCTGGGTATCTTCTGTATATAATTATACATGTACAGCTGGTATAAGTTATACATCTCCTGTATATAGTGATATGGAGCATGCTGGTATAACCTGGGTATCTCCTGTATATAATTATATCTGTACAGCTGGTATAAGTTATACATCCCCTGTATATAGTGATATGGAGCATGCTGGTATAACCTGGGTATCCTCTGTATATAATTATATATGTGCAGCTGGTATATGTTGTACATCTCTGTATATAGTGATATGGAGCATGCTGGTATAACCTGGTTATCTCCTGTATATAATTATATATGTACAGCTGGTATAAGTTATACATCTCCTGTATATAGTGATAGGGAGCATGCTGGTATAACCTGGGGATCTCCTGTATATAAATATATAAGTACAGCTGGTATAAGTTATACATCTCCTGTATACAGTGATATGGAACATGCCAGTATAACCTGGGGATCTCCTGTATATAATTGTATATGTACAGCTGGTATAAGTTATACATCCTGTATATAGTGATATGGAGCATACTGGTATAACCTGGGTATCTCCTGTATATAATTATATATGTACAGCTGGTATAAGTTATACATCCTGTATATAGTGATATGGAGCATACTGGTATAACCTGGGTATCTCCTGTATATAATTATATATGTACAGCTGGTATAAGTTATACATCTCCTATATATAGTGATATGGAGCATGCTGGTATAACCTGGGTATCTCCTGTATATAATTATATATGTACAGCTGGTATAAGTTATACATCTTGTATATAGTGATATGGAGCATGCTGGTATACCCTGGGGATCACCTGTATATAATTATATATGTACAGCTGGTATAAGTTATACATCTCCTGTATATAGTGATATGGAACATGCCAGTATAACCTGGGGATCTCCTGTATATAATTATATATGTACAGCTGGTATAAGTTATACATCTCCTGTATATAGTGATATGGAGCATGCTGGTATAACCTGGGTATCTTCTGTATATAATTATACATGTACAGCTGGTATAAGTTATACATCTCCTGTATATAGTGATATGGAGCATGCTGGTATAACCTGGGTATCTCCTGTATATAATTATATCTGTACAGCTGGTATAAGTTATACATCCCCTGTATATAGTGATATGGAGCATGCTGGTATAACCTGGGTATCCTCTGTATATAATTATATATGTGCAGCTGGTATATGTTGTACATCTCTGTATATAGTGATATGGAGCATGCTGGTATAACCTGGTTATCTCCTGTATATAATTATATATGTACAGCTGGTATAAGTTATACATCTCCTGTATATAGTGATAGGGAGCATGCTGGTATAACCTGGGGATCTCCTGTATATAATTATATATGGACAGCTGGTATAAATTATACATCTCCTGTATATAGTGATATGGCGCATGCTGGTATAACCTGGGTATCTCCTGTATATAATTATATATGTACAGCTGGTATAAGTTATACATCTCCTGTATATAGTGATATGGGGCATGCTGGTATAACCTGGGTATCTCCTTTATATAATTATATATGTACAGCTGGTATAAGTTATACATCCTGTATATAGTGATATGGAGCATACTGGTATAACCTGGGTATCTCCTGTATATAATTATATATGTACAGCTGGTATAAGTTATACATCCCCTGTATATAGTGATATGGAGCATGCTGGTATAACCTGGGTATCTCCTGTATATAATTACATATGTACAGCTGGTATAAGTTATACATCCCCTGTATATAGTGATATGGAGCATGCTGGTATAACCTGGGTATCTCCTGTATATAATTATATATGTACAGCTGGTATAAGTTATACATCCTGTATATAGTGATATGGAGCATGCTGGTATAACCTGGGGATCTACTGTATATAATTATATATGTACAGCTGGTATAAGTTATACATCTCCTCTATATAGTGATATGGAGCATGCTGGTATAGCGTGGGTATCTTCTGTATATAATTATATTTGTACAGCTGGTATAAGTTATACATCTCCCTATATATAGTGATATGGCGCATACTGGTATAACCTGGGTATCCCCTGTATATAATTATATATGTACAGCTGGTATAAGTTATACATCTCCTGTATACAGTGATATGGAGCATGCTGGTATAACCTGGGGATCTCCTGTATATAATTATATATATACAGCTGGTATAAGTTATACATCCTGTATATAGTGATATGGAGCATGCTGGTATAACCTGAGTATCCCCTGTATATAAATATATAAGTACAGCTGGTATAAGTTATACATCTCCTGTATACAGTGATATGGAACATGCCAGTATAACCTGGGGATCTCCTGTATATAATTGTATATGTACAGCTGGTATAAGTTATACATCCCCTGTATATAGTGATATGGAGCATACTGGTATAACCTGGGTATCCTCTGTATATAATTATATATGTACAGCTGGTATATGTTGTACATCTCCTGTATATAGTGATATGGAGCATGCTGGTATAACCTGGGGATCTCCTGTATATGATTATATATGTACAGCTGGTATATGTTATACATCTCCTGTATACAGTGATATGGAACATGCCAGTATAACCTGGGGATCTCCTGTATATAATTATATATGTACAGCTGGTATAAGTTATACATCTCCCTGTATATGGTGATATGGAGCATGCTGGTATAACTTGGGTATCTCCTGTATATGATTATATATGTACAGCTGGTATAAGTTATACATCTCCCTGTATATAGTGATATGGAGCATGCTGGTATAACTTGGGTATCTCCTGTATATGATTATATATGTACAGCTGGTATATGTTATACATCTCCTGTATATAGTGATATGGAGCATGCTGGTATAACCTGGGTATCTCCTGTATATAATTATATATGTACAGCTGGTATAAGTTATACATCTTGTATATAGTGATATGGAGCATACTGGTATAACCTGGGTATCTCCTGTATATAATTATATATGTACAGCTGGTATAAGTTATACATCTCCTGTATATAGTGATATGGGGCATGCTGATATAACCTGGGTATCTCCTGTATATAATTATACATGTACAGCTGGTATAAGTTATACATCTTGTATATAGTGATATGGAGCATACTCGTATAACCTGGGTATCTCCGGTATATAATTATATATGTACAGCTGGTATAAGTTATACATCTCCTGTATATAGTGATATGGGGCATGCTGATATAACCTGGGTATCTCCTGTATATAATTATACATGTACAGCTGGTATAAGTTATACATCTGTATATAGTGATATGGAGCATACTGGTATAACATGGGGATCTCCTGTATATAATTATATATGTACAGCTGGTATAAGTTATACATCTCCTGTATATAGTGATATGGGGCATGCTGGTATAACCTGGGTATCTCCTGTATATAATTAGATATGTACAGCTGGTATAAGTTATACATCTCCTGTATATAGTGATATGGAGCATACTGGTATAACCTGGGTATCTCCTGTATATAATTATATATGTACAGATGGTATATGTTGTACATCTCCTGTATATAGTGATATATACCATGCTGGTATAACCTGGGGATCTCCTGTATATAATTATACATGTACAGCTGGTATAAGTTATACATCCTGTATATAGTGACATGGAGCATACTGGTATAACCTGGGTATCTTCTGGTGTGTTCACTGCGTACAGGGTAAGCTTTTTCACGGTTAAGGGTCATTATATGGTATTCTTTAAATTGGCGCTGTTTATAGTAACGTGGTATATCGGGCTGAATGCAGACAATGCCATCAGGCTCAGCCTGTTCGGCGGTGGATACGGTGATACATCGGTATGGGATGTGATTATGGTGACACATGCTGGTGACATTTCCTACAGACACAAGCTCACAGAAACTTTTGGTTTGCCCCTGCTTCTTCGGGACAGGTCCCGGTAGTTGGCGGCGGCTGGAGACGCGGTGATCCCGCTCTCTTCGCACATTGGTGAGCTTGCACCCGTTGTAACTTGATTTGTGGAGACGTATTGTTGGTCGGCTGCCCGGCGCGGCAGCTTATCTCTCGGATCTCTTTAAATACACTAAGTGTAGTCAGTTTGCATTCTGTAAATTAAATAAAGCCGTAGTTCGCAGCGTCCATTCTTCGGGTGATCAGCCCCATTGTCACCGGCATTTGGCATTAATTAGACGCTCGCCCCAGGCGCCTCTCGGCTTGTCCTGCAGCCAGCAATAATGTGCTTTATAGGGATCAGATGGCCGGGATCGGGGAGGCATGCTCGATGAATTTACTCCGATCTCAATCTGGCTTTCTTCTTTCCTGTTGCGGCGCAGACACCCCGCAGCACACGCGCCGCTCACATCAGCGACAGCGAGGGGCAATTAAACTACAATATGGCCTCTGTATTCCGCTACTTCTCAGATTGCATTTCCTATCAGAAGAGCGAAGGCTGAAAACCGTCCAAATGGACAGGAAACCGCACAGAAGCCAAGGTTACTTGTGTCATTAACAATAAATGTAACCAGAAGCACCGGCGAGCCCGGGTGTCACATTACCGGGGGCGACAACCGAGGGAGAAGTGCTAGCAGGGACAGCGAGAAAGTGCGAGAAGAGCGCCGGCAGTCAGGAGCGGCTTCATTGTGCCCTTGTTACATTGTTACAGTTTGTATCCATTCTTATGTGTTGTTACTTCTGTGCACCATCAGCCTCATGTTTCTCCTCTGCCGCAGCGCTGGATTTTACCTTCTCTATTAACCCCTTCAAGCCGCAGCCTTTTCTTTGTTTTCGGTTTTTCCTTCCCACTTAACTCTTTATTTCCCCACTGGCGTCGCTGCTTGAGGGCTTCTTGCTGTTTGCGGGACGAGTTGCATTTTTTAGTGATACTATTTAATGTACTGAAAAACTTTTACAAACTTCTAAGTGGAGCGAAGTGGGAAAAAAAACAGAATTCTGCCATTTTTGTGGCGGCCTTCTTGATAAGGTTTGCACACTGCGACAAAATAATACTTTTTTTTCTGTGGTTCGGTACGATTTAAGACGATACCAAATTTATAGAGTTTTTTTTTCTTGCTTTACTTAAAAAAAAAACATCTTTGAAAAGCCTCAAATTATTCTGTGACCGTCAGAACTTTATTTTTCTATTGACATAAAATATTTTGATTGCCTTTAATTATATATTTTTTTCCTTGGAAACAAGTCGATCAAAAAAAAGCGCAATTCTGGAATTGTGTATTTTTTTTCTGGACGACATTCCCCTGCAGGGTCCGTAATATAAGTGACTGACAGATTGGACTGGAAGGATGCAGGAATTACAAAGACCCGTTTTTTGCTTTGATTTTTTTAAAATAATAAATAGAGGAAAATGTTTTTTTTTTACTATTTATTTTTTTCCAATAATTAATAAAACCAAGTAAACTGATTCTGACATTTTTTATTCCCCATAAAGGACTTGAACTTGCAATGCTTTCATCTCTCCTACCATAGTAATCCATTACACCAGACTCTGAGGGCTCTTTCACCCGGCGCTGTCCGCCCGCCGTGTAGCCTCATGCCCTATCTTTGTTAGATGCGCAGATTCCGCCCGTCTAACAATCGCCCATGTGAATCCGTTGGTTCCTATAAAAGCGCATTCTGTGCGCACATCTCATCCGGGCGGACAGCGTCCGTGTGTCCTGACAGTCATTCTACCAAACCACGAGACAGGCACACCTTGATAGGCAATCGGCCATGTCAGCACTGACAGATTGTCATGGCAACCGAACAACACCTTGTGGTCTCCGTATGGGGAACTCACGATACCGAAGGGGGGATTTAGATGCCTCTGTCAGAACAAACAATGGCACTGACAGGGTTAACAGTCACGCTCAGTGTTCACGCAGGTCGTGGCTGTTGGTCGAGTGTGAGCTCTGAGAATCAGCCGCTCCCCACATGGTACGGCGTGGGATCAGCTCCGGATTCCCCTTTATACAAACCCTGAACGCACAGGATGCAACGGGACGCCTTGTGCCATGAAGGGGTTAATCTATGTTATCCTGTATTGTTACACTGCGGCCATTTGTGAAGCTGTTACATTCTCTGCTTTTCCAGCCTAGTCCCCTTGATTGCTCTATGATTTGGGGGTTCAGTCGTCACGCTGGCAGGAAACGCTACGGAACGTCTGCTGGAAGAAGGTGGAGATCTCCGAGATATCCTTCATACGTTGCAGATATTTTCTGCTGCAGTAGAGCGGGACAACTAAAAAAGCTCTATTTATATAGTAATCTGTAGGTGTATAGCGCCAACATATCCCGCAGCGCTTACATAGACGGGGGGATACAGAAAGACAAAAGTACAAACATTACAGAACCGCGGTTACATAGTAATCAGCTGATGGAAACAATAGGGGTAAGGGTCCTGCTCCAACCAGCTTACATACTACAAGTAATGGGGGGATACAGAAGGTAAAGGGCTGGAGATGTGCACGGTATGGCGAGGTGGAGATGTGCAGGTATGGCTGGGTGGAGAAGTGCACAGTATGGCGGGGTGGAGATGTGCAGGTATGGCGGGGTGGAGATGTGCAGGTATGGGGGGGTGGAGATGTGCACGGTATGGCGGAGATGTGCACAGTATGGCGGGGTGGAGAAGTGCACAGTATGGTGGGGTGGAGATGTGCAGGTATTGGAGGTGGAGATGTGCACGATATGGTGGGGTGGAGATGTGCACGGTATGGCGGGGTGGAGATGTGCACGGTATGGCGGGGTGGAGATGTGCACGGTATGGTGAAGTAGAGAGTGAGGGATGCTATACACAGACAATGGTCAGACGTTCAGCCGTGTGACGGCAGGAGCGGTTTATGATGGCTAGCAGGGATTGCAGTCAGTAGGTCAGGGAGCATGTTATCAGGGGGGTACACAGGGTTTTTTTTTAGGTGATATGGTATGCCTCCCTGAAGAGGTGCGTTTTTAGAGCACGCCTGAAGTTCTGTGAGTCCTGGATTATATTGCAGGAACTGCGTGTATCTGCAGCGGATCTTCTCCAAAGTGATCAATGGAAAATATATAAACCGCGCCAAAACCCACAATTACAGGGATCTTACGTTTTTCGCTCTGAATCCACTTGGGATCTTGTGTTTGTTGATGTTTGATAAGCCTGCAGTGCGACCTGCGGGGGGGACGACCGCTAACAGATCGCAAACACAACACAATCTGCCGTGGAAAATCTGCATATAAAGGCAAGAGAATGCAGCCTAGCTTGTCAGCTCCGCCCACATGCAGAAACGCAGCGCAGTTCAGCCGCAGCCCTCCGCAGCCCTCCGCTGTGACGGCTGCAGGGTTCTGTTTTTATTGGGTTACCGATTTATATTGTTCCCGCTCACTTTTTTCCGTCTTGCTACGTTTTGCAGCGAGTTGCTGTTCGTCTGGTGATTGGCGGCGATGTGGTCGTCTTGTTTGGCGCTCTTTTAAGCCCTGGTGTCGTTTACGCTCTTTGACATCGGGGAAATGAAATCCATCTGTGAGTTTGCAAACATCAAACAAGTCTGACCAGTTTAATGGCCGCTGCAGACGTCCAACATCACCTTGTATTACGCATCGTGGACAAAGCCGGGGGGAGGGGGGGGGGGGCCGCCATTAAGACGCCAAATCTCAACGCTGGTGTCCGGTTTAACCTTCAAGAGATACAATTCTTTACGGCCAATCATCGGCGGATTATACGCCGTACGCTGGGAGTTCTGGATGCCTCCAGGCGGCTGCAGGACTTGGACTGATCCTTCACTTCACATCAGCACAATATAAGGTGCATTCGTTTGTCCTCATCGCAGCCGCAAGCGCCGGCCGGACCGCGGGATGATGACCAGCCGACAAGATGGTGGATCCAGCAGGTTTAATCTGAAGACTGAGATAACGAGCAGAAACTCCAGCAGGAAACCAACCGGCAGAAGTAGAGCCTCGCTCTAAGGGCACGGGCATCTGCCGCATGTCTGGGCCAGAATGTGGGAGGAGCGCGGTCAGAAGTATCAATAATATGGAGTTTATGAAGGATTCAGTGTAACGAGTTGTATTCATTTACATCCCTGCACCTTCACAGCTTAGACGTCCAGTGGGCGGAGCTATCAGTGATTGACAGCGATCTGCGTATATGGAAGTAGATGACAATCACTGATGGCTCCGCCCACTGGACCCTCAAGCACAGAATGCGCAGCGATATACATGAATAAAACACTGGTTGTATTGTATCTTTCCCATAAAGCTGTATATCCGTCCGGCTGCTCCTGCCCGCAGAATGGACGGCATGCTCCACTGGACGGAATCCCTTTAAACCATCCACTGCAAACTCAATAAGTCGCCGTCTGACGTCCCCAACAGCCCTTCATGGTACAATAATGACAAACTATGAAAATCACTAAAAACACAAAAACTAAGATAAAACTAAAACCAAACCGATCCCGATGTCAGAAGTACACTAGACGCTGTGCATGAAGGTCCCCGCTGGTAAACGAAGAGTATATATATATATATGAGTACACACAAGCAGATAGATAGATAGATGTCAGGTAGGTAGGTAGGTAGGTGAGTACACACAAGCAGTGGCGCACATGTAGAATTCCCCGGACTAACACAAGCTCCGCCCACAATCCTGCTGGTCCCACATCCATGAAGCCCCTAGGAGCCCTGGCATACCTCACAGTGACCCGCTACTGCAGGCCTCATTCACACCCGTGTTCCGCTGGTATTTAGCCCTTCTGAAGTTTTGGGTTCCAATGTATTCATTCAGATGAACGGTTTTTGGGCGCATAAAAAAATAGCGCCGAGAAGCACAGGACACCGCCAACCGTTATCAGTCGCTGATTTTATACGCGCCGCTAAAGGATGGGTCTGGCCCTATCTGTTGCTGAGATACGCAGGAAGCTCCCATAGACCTCAAAGAAAGCGGAGGGGGGGGGGGGGGGGGAAGAGGGGGGGGGTCCAGCATCCAACGCTGAGAACAGACAGCCGGCTCTAGGTAAGCATCAGTGGACATTCCGAGGATATCTGCCCATCGATGGATTTCTGCGCCAATATGCAGCCGAAAAAATGTACAGTAAGTAAAAGTAATGCTTAAAGGACCCCCAAAATACAAAATATGTTTTTTTTTCCTACAAAAACCCTTTATTAAGAAAAAAAAAATAACCCTTTCCAATCCACTGTCTGACCTCTGAAGACATTATGATTTAAGGCTGTACAGCTCCGATGTTGGAAGACGTCCGTCGGGGTTCTCTTACTGTATATTACCAGCCTCTCTGCTGTCAGAGCCTATCCAACGTGTCACCTCATGCAGTACTGGCTTTAGCCAGCAGATAGCGCCGTTGTATAATGGCAGAAAAAGAGTAAGCCCCCCTAGGAAAACCAGGATACAAATTGGATTGGAAAGGGTTAATATATATATATATGTTTCAGCTTCATTATTTGTTTGTATAGCGCCAACATATTCCGCAGCGCTTACATAGACAGGGGGGATACAGAAAGACAAAAGGGATACATAGTAATCAGCTGATGGAAACAATAGGGGTGCGGGTCCTGCTCCAATGAGCTTACATACTACAAGTAATGGGGGGATACAGAGGGTAAAGGGCTGGAGATGGGCCCGGTATGGCGAGGTGGAGATGTGCACGGTATGGCGGGGTGGAGATGTGCACGGTATGGCGAGGTGTAGAGATGTGCACGGTATGGCGGGGTGGAGATGCGCACGGTATGGCAGCGTGGAGATGTGCACAGTATGGCGGGGTGGAGATGTGCACGGTATGGCAGGGTGGAGATGTGCCCGGTATGGCGAGGTGGAGATGGACACGGTATGGAGGTGTAGAGATGTGCACGGTATGGTGAGGTGGAGATGTGCACGGTATGGAGGTGTAGAGATGTGCACGGTATGGTGAGGTGGAGATGTGCACGGTATGGCGGGGTGGAGATGTGCACGGTATGGTGAGGTGTAGAGATGTGCACGGTATGGCGGGGCGGAGATGTGCACGGTATGGTGGGGTGGAGATGTGCACGGTATGGCAGCGTGGAGATGTGCACGGTATGGCGGTCTGGAGATGTGCACGGTATGGCGAGGTGGAGAGTGAGGGATGCTATACACATAGACAATGGTCAGACATTTAGCCGTGTGACGGCAGAATCGGTATGACTGCAGGAGCGGTTTATGAATGGCTAGCAGGGATTGCAGTCAGTAGGTCAGGGAGCATGTTATCAGGCGGAGTACAGAGGGGTTTGGTTTAGGGAATGCGGTATGCCTCCCTGTAGAGGTGCGTTATTAGAGCACGCCTGAAGTTCTGCGAGTCCTGGATTGCCCGGGTAGCCTTTGGTAGTGCGTTCCAGAGGACCGGTGCTGCTCTGGAGAAGTCTTGGAGTCGGGAATGAGAAGTTCGAATTAAAGGGGCACTCAGTCTGATTTCATTAGCAGAGCGGAGAGCCCGGGCTGGTTGATGGATTGAGATGAGGGAGGCGATATAGGGGGGCGCTGCGCTGTGGATGAGGGATACAATATAGGGGGGCGCTGCGCTGTGGATGAGGGATACAATATAGGGGGGCGCTGCGCTGTGGAGGGCTTTGTGGATGAGGGTGGTGAGTTTACATTGTACTCTGTATTTAACGGGCAGCCTTTGCTACGACTCGCTGCGGGATTTCTAGATGGGAGCCATGACTTTGGCACAATATAATGTATTAGAAAGCTTTCATTATTTTTTTTTAGGGCAGGGAGAGAAAATACATCAATTCTGCCATAGTTGGCTGTTTTTTGCGTCATGACTGATATGATCATTTTTTTCTGCGGGTCGGTAGGATTCTGACAATACATATATATACGTTTTTTAAATGTTTCCCACCATTTTTGGAGACAATACATTTATTGCGTTATTTCCATCCCCCGTGGGCGCGGCGCCGTGACGCTTGTTCTTGGCGTGATGAGCTGTAGTTTTCCTTAGTAACACTTTGGGGTTAATGCGGCTTTTTTGATCCCTTTTATTCCTTTTTTGTGTTGCAAATTGAGCAAAAACAGTATTTTGGGTTTGTTTATTAGCCCTTTTTTACAGCGTTTGCCAGGCGGCATAAGAAGTGCGTTCAATTTATGGTGCAGCTCATTACAGATGCGCCGATATCAAATGTGTGGGGTTACATTTTTTTTATAACTTAGGCCTCCTTCCCACGAACGGATTTCCGCCGCGTAATTCGCGGCGAAAATCCGCTGCGTTGCACGCAGCTATTAGGTTCTATTGAACCTAATAGCTCAATGCTCACGATGCGTAATTCCACCGCGGAATTACGCACCGCGATTTCTCCCGTCCTCACCCGCAGCATGCTCTATTTTCTGCGGGTGAGGACGGGCTGTACGCACTGACGGCTTCCATTGCAGTCAATGGAAGCCGTCCATTCACGCTATCTCCCGCTGTAACCAGCGGGAGATAGCGTGAAAAAACGCTTTCCCGCCCACCGCCGAGCGTCATATGACGCCAAATGACGCGGTCCGGCCGTGTCACGTGACACGGCCGGTGACGCGCGGCGGTGGGCGGTGACGAGCGGTGACGCGGCGGTGGTGGGCGGGGAAGCGATTTCACGCTATGTCCCGCAGGTAAGTATAGGGGCTCTGGGGGGCGCCGTGACGGGCTTCACTGCGTAATATTACGCTGCGGAGCCCGTCACGCTCGTGGGAAGGAGGCCTAAGAGAATTTTGAAAAAAGTCCTTTTCTGCACGCGTTCCTATTTTCTTATGTTTTTTTTTTCAATTTTTTTATATTGCTAAAGGGAAATTGAACCTCCAATGTTATTATCACTCTGACAATACACTGCAGTTATCCCTTATGGCGAGCCCGAAGACCGTTATCTGGCAGCCATGATTACATAGCGGAGTTACAGAGGGAGAGCATCCCAGCTGTGAACCCTTTACATGCTGCGATCTACATTGATTGTGACATGGTTGACGGCGAGGATCGGTGTTTTCCCTGATGCCCGCTGTGGCAGCGGGAGGCCGGCTATCTGTGGATGCTGCAGGATCACCTTCTCAGCTCGCATCAGACATAGAAATAAACTTGCATCCATTTGTGGGAACTGCTTCCCAGCTAGGATGTCAGTTTACATTCTGTGGTGGGAAGGGGTTAAAGCTAAATAGGCTGTTCACTAAGGGGTTAATTGCATCATTATCAAATTGACTGTTAATAATAGTTCTAATAACAACCCATGGGCAAAAACGGAATCAAATCCAATTCACACTACAGACAGCAGATAGAACACCCAGCTGGCCCCAAACATATAAAGGGTGCCACGAATGATACAATCCCGCCCAAAATGCGATGAGGTTTTGCAGACATTCCCATCCCAGGCAGATCTGTAGATGATGGGAGTTGTGGTGATTAGATGGACGGTCTTGTGGTTCCCCCCTTGGCCTATAAGAGGCTCTCGGAGGCCCCTTGTGTGTAGTGACCTCTTCTTCCGCTTGTAGAGCTTGTTGGCCACTAGACGCCTCTACGACACAGAGAAGAGATTTCACCAGAGGGGGGCGCATTATTGGGGTGTGAGAAGCTGGAGGGTCATGTTATCAGACCACACGGGTACCGATCTGATGACCTCGTTGCCAGGTGCCCAATTGGTAGATATGGAAGCCCGCAATGAGACGAGTGCCAGCAATATCCATTAATAAGATGAAAGCATTCCGTTATATCAAGAGAATTCACAGGGAATTCTGTCTAATTGAAGACATTGCCAGTTGTTATATAGAAAGAAAGAGGGCGTTATACAAAGGTAACTATTACAAAGATTATTGATCATAAGGCTTATTGACATTTACAAGACAAAGCTCTTAAGGCTCGTCTAGACAAGGAAATGGCTCCAATCAGGGTCTTGTTATCACATTATACACTATTTCTGTTCATTAACTATGTCTTTATGTTATCATAATTTAGTATTGCTGTTCTTCCTATTGATTCCTCTTATCTGTTAGTTCTTGTTAACGGGCACTACGAAGCATAGGTTTTAGTCTTCTATATAAGGGCCAATCAGATAAGAAATACATACAGTTATTGCATTCTGAAACGTAACAATTTATGTGCTGCGACAGTCGTATCAATGAATTGTCGCACATCGTGGCCGTTCTGACCAGACTGTTAGGAGGTGTTGAGACCAGTGGATGTGTGAGGGCACACAAGGTGACTGGGCTCAGGACGCCCCCTACAGACCACCAGTAGAGAGGAGCATCTGATCAGACTGTTAGAAGGTGTTGGGACCAGTGGATGTGGGCATACAAGGTGACCGGGCTCAGGACGCCCCCTACAGACGACAAGTAGAGAGGAGCATCTGACCAGACTGTTAGAGGGTGCTGTGACCAGTGGATGGGGGCACACAAGGTGACCGGGCTCAGGATGCCCCCCTACAGACCACCAGTAGAGAGGAACATCTGACCAGACTGTTAGAGGGTGCTGTGACCAGTGGATGGGGGCACACAAGGTGGCCAGGCTCAGGACGCCCCATACAGACCACCAGTAGGGAGGAGCATCTGACCAGACTGTTAGGAGGTGTTGGGACCAGTGGATGGGAGCACACAAGGTGACCGGGATCAGGATGCCCCCTACAGACCACCAGTAGAGAGGAGCATCTGACCAGACTGTTAGGACATGTTGCGACCAGTGGATGTGTGAGGGCTTACAAGGTGACCGGGCTCAGGATGCTCCCTACAGACCACCAGTAGAGAAGAGCATCTGACCAGACTGTTAGGAGGTCTTGGGATCAGTGGATGGGGGCACACAAGATTACCGGGCACAGGACGCCCCCTACAGACCACCAGTAGAGATAAGCGTCTAACCAGACTGTTAGGAGGTGTTGGGACCAGTGGATGTGTGAGGACATACAAGGTTACCGAGCACAGGATGCCCCCTACAGACCACCAGTAGAGAGGAGCATCTGTAAGGAGGTGTTATGACCAGTGGATGGGGGCACACAAGGTGACCGGGCTCAGGACGCCCCCTACAGACCACCAGCAGTAGAGGGGAGCATCTGACCAGACTGTTAGGAGGTGTTGGGACCAGTGGATGGGAGCACACAAGGTGACCAGGCTCAGGACGCCCCCTACAAACCAACAGTAGAGAGAAGCATCTGACCAGACTGTTAGGACATGTTGCGACCAGTGGATGTGTGAGGGCTTACAAGGTGACCGGGCTCAGGATGCCCCCTACAGACCACCAGTAGAGAAGAGCATCTGACCAGACTGTTAGGAGGCGTTGGGACCAGTGGATAGGGGCACACAAGGTGACCAGGCTCAGAATGCCCCCTACAGACCACCAGTAGAGAGAAGCATCTGACCAGACTGTTAGGAGGTTTTGGGACCAGTGGATGTGTGAGGGCATATAAGGTAACCGGGCTCAGGATGCCTCCTACAGACCACCAGAAGAGAGGAGCATCTGATCAGACTGTAAGGAGGTGTTGTGACCAGTGGATGGGGGCACACAAGGTGACCGGGCTCAGGACGCCCCCTACAGACCACCAGTAGAGAGGAGCGTCTGACCAGACTGTTAGGAGGTGTTGGGACCAGTGGATGGGAGCACACAAGGTGACCAGGCTTAGAATGCCCCCTATAGACCAACAGTAGAGAGGAGCGTCTGACCAGACTGTTAGGATATGTTGCGACCAGTGGATGTGTGAGGGCTTGCAAGGTGACCGGGCTCAGGATGCGCCCTACAGACCACCAGTAGAGAAAAGCATCTGACCAGACTGTTAGGAGGTGTTGAGACCAGTGGATAGGGGCACACAAGGTGACCAGGCTCAGAATGCCCCCTACAGACCACCAGTAGAGAGAAGCATCTGACCAGACTGTTAGGAGGTGTTGGGTCCAGTGGATGAGAGCACACAAGGTGACCGGGCTCAGGACGCCCCCTACAGATCCCCAGTAGAGAGGAGCATCTGACCAGACTGTTAGGAGGTGTTGGGACCAGTGGATGGGAGCACACAAGGTGACCAGGCTTAGGATGCCCCCTATAGACCAACAGTAGAGAGGAGCATCTGACCAGACTGTTAGGATATGTTGCGACCAGTGGATGTGTGAGGGCTTGCAAGGTGACCGGGCTCAGGATGCGCCCTACAGACCACCAGTAGAGAAAAGCATCTGACCAGACTGTTAGGAGGTGTTGGGACCAGTGGATAGGGGCACACAAGGTGACCAGGCTCAGAATGCCCCCTACAGACCACCAGTAGAGAGAAGCATCTGACCAGACTGTTAGGAGGTGTTGGGTCCAGTGGATGAGAGCACACAAGGTGACCGGGCTCAGGACGCCCCCTACAGATCCCCAGTAGAGAGGAGCATCTGACCAGACTGTTAGGAGGTGTTGGGACCAGTGGATGGGAGCACACAAGGTGACCAGGCTTAGGATGCGCCCTACAGACCACCAGTAGAGAAAAGCATCTGACCAGACTGTTAGGAGGTGTTGGGACCAGTGGATAGGGGCACACAAGGTGACCAGGCTCAGAATGCCCCCTACAGACCACCAGTAGAGAGGAGCATCTGATCAGACTGTTAGGAGATGTTGCGACCAGTGGATATGTGAGGGCATAAAAGGTGACCGGGCTCAGGATGCCCCCTACAGTACACTAGTAGGGAGGAGCCTCTAACCAGACAGTTAGGAGGTGTTGGGACCAGTGGATGGGGCACACGAGGTGACTGGACTCAGGACACCCCCTACAGACCACCAGTAGAGAGGAGCATCTGACCAGACTGTTAGGAAATGTTGGGACTAGTGGATGGGAGCACACAATGTGACTGGGCTTAGGACGCCCCCTACAGACCACCAGTAGAGAGGAGCATCTGATCAGACTGTTAGGAGATATTGGGACCAGTGGATGGGGTCACACAAGGTGACCGAGCTCAAGACGCCCCCTACAGACCACCAGTAGAGAGGATCGCCTGATCGTCCGACAAGCACTGGCAGCTCCAACTGTTCAGTTGTCCGCCATGCAGAGACAGTGGACGCCATTGTTACTCTCCTGTGTCTGTTGGAAGCATTTCCAGGCACTTGGCCGAAGGACATTTGGTCTTGCAGCCCCCATTACATGTACGGCCTCTGACACCCACCGTCGCCCCCATTACATGTACGGCCTCTGACTCCCACCATCACCCCCATTACATGTACGGCCTATGACCCCCACCGTCGCCCCCGTTACATGTACGGCCTCTGACACCCACCGTCACCCCCATTACATGTACGGCCTCTGACACCCACCGTCATCCCCATTACATGTACGGCCTCTGACACCCACCGTCACCCCCATTACATGTACGGCCTCTGACACCCACCGTCATCCCCATTACATGTACGGCCTCTGACACCCACCGTCATCCCCATTACATGTACGGCCTCTGACACCCACCGTCACTCCCATTACATGTACGGCCTCTGACACCCACCGTCACCCCCATTACATGTACGGCCTCTGACACCCACCGTCACCCCCATTACATGTACGGCCTCTGACACCCACCGTCACCCCCATTACATGTACGGCCTCTGACACCCACCGTCATCCCCATTACATGTACGGCCTCTGACACCCACCGTCACCCCCATTACATGTACGGCCTCTGACACCCACCGTCACCCCCATTACATGTACGGCCTCTGACACCCACCGTCACCCCCATTACATGTACGGCCTCTGACACCCACCGTCACCCCCATTACATGTACGGCCCCTGCCCCCCACGTCACCCCCATTACATGTACGGCCTCTGACACCCACCGTCACCCCCATTACATGTACGGCCCCTGCCCCCCCACGTCACCCCCATTACATGTATGGCCTCTGACTCCCACCGTCACCCCCATTACATGTACGGCCCCTGCCCCCCCACGTCACCCCCATTACATGTATGGCCTCTGACACCCACTGTTACCCCCATTACATGTATGGCCTCTGACACCCACCATCACCCCCATTACATGTACGGCCTCTGACACCCACCATCACCCCCATCACATGTACAGCCTCTGACCCCCACCGTCACCCCCATTACATGTACGGCCTCTGACACCCACCGTCACCCCCATTACATGTACGGCCTCTGACCCCCACCGTCACCCCCATCACATGTACGGCGTCTGACACCCACCGTCACCCCCATTACATGTACGGTGTCTGACACCCACCGTCACCCCCATCACATGTACGGCGTCTGACACCCACCGTCACCCCCATCACATGTACGGCGTCTGACACCCACCGTCACCCCCATTACATGTACGGTGTCTGACACCCACCGTCACTCCCATTACATGTACGGCCTCCGACACCCACCATCACCCCCATTACATGTACGGCCTCTGACACCCACCGTCACCCCCATCACATGTACGGTGTCTGACACCCACCATCACCCCCATTACATGTACGGCCTCTGACCCCCACCATCACCCCTATTACATGTACGGCCTCTGACACCCACCGTCACCCCCATTACATGTACGGCCCCTGCCCCCCCACGTCACCCCCATTACATGTATGGCCTCTGACACCCACCGTTACCCCCATTACATGTACAGCCTCTGACACCCACCGTCACCCCCATTACATGTACGACCTCTGACACCCACTGTCACCCCCATTACATGTACGGCCCCTGCCCCCCCACGTCACCCCCATTACATGTACGGTGTCTGACACCCACCGTCACCCCCTTTACATGTACGGCCTCTGACACCCACCGTCACCCCCATCACATGTACGGCGTCTGACACCCACCGTCACCCCCATTACATGTACGGCGTCTGACACCCACCGTCACCCCCATCACATGTACGGCGTCTGACACCCACCGTCACCCCCATTACATGTACGGCGTCTGACACCCACTGTCACCTCAGTTTGCAGTGATGTCAAGAACAATAAAACTGGACGATACAGAAGGGGACCGGGTGTCTTTAGTGATGAATCCACGTTTAGTTTGGGTGCTGACTACAGCCGTGTTCATTTCTGGAAACCTCGGGGTGAGTGCCTCAATCCTGCCCCCTGCTGGTGTGGTGGTCTGTGGGCCATTGCATACGCCAGGCGGTCCTCCCTAGTGGTGGTACGAGGGACAATGACAGCTCAGCGATATGTTCAGGACATCCTGCAGCCACATGTGTTTTTTCATGGCGGCTTCCAGCTGGATAATGCCGTCGCACACACAAGGGGGGCACAGGAAGCCCCCACAACATAGTCACACCTCCGTGCCCGGTCGCCAGATTTATCCCTAATAGAACATATATGGGACCATCTGGGACGCCAACTTCCACAGCCTACGAGTGATATGCCGCAGGATATCATATGGAACCTGTATATCTCCATGCCCGCCCATATCACATCTTGTATCCAAGCTAGAGGTGGTACAACAGTATACTAGAGCCTCCATGCCTGCTGTATCACAGCTTGTATCCAAGCTAGAGGCGGTACAATAGGGCACTAGAGCCTCCATGCCTGTCTGTATCACATCTTGTATCCAAGCTAGAGGCGGTACAACAGGGTACTAGAGCCTCCATGCCCGCCTGTATCACATCTTGTATCCAAGCTAGAGGCGGTACAAAAGGGTACTAGAGCCTCCATGCCCGCCTGTATCACATCTTGTATCCAAGCTAGAGGCGGTACAACACGGTACTAGATCCTCCATGCCTGCCTGTATCACATCTTGTATCCAAGCTAGAGGCGGTACAACAGGGTGCTAGAGCCTCCATGCCCCTCGTATCAGATTTTGTATCCAAGCTAGAGGCGGCCCATGTGAAACACACGATTGCTGTAGTCCGTTGTGCAGCATTGGCCTCTGGGTCCTCCAAGCAGGCATTCAGGGAGCAGAGGCCTGGAGTCGCCCCAATGCCGCACAGGTTGTTGTTTAGGCGTTATGCCTGCTGTTTGCACCTTTAGATTCTTGGTTTAAAAGAGAAATTCCCCCACAAATAATTTGGATTTTCACACATCCTGCATGGCGAACACATATCATGTGAGGACAGAGGCGTAACGTGAAGCTCCTGGGCCCCCGTGCAAAACCAGTAACAGGGCCCCAACTATAATGCTTTATTCATAGTACATGGACAGGAGAGGCCTTATGGGCCCCCTAAGGCTCCTGGGCCCAGGGGCCCCTGCATCCTGTATAGTTACGCCCCTGATGAGGAGTTCTGTCTCTTCTCTTGCTCCGTTTGCCTACCTTTTTGCCTTTAAAGTTATTGTGACTTTCTATTGGTGAACCAGGAGGCTCAGGATAAACATAACTGAAGGCTTCTCTCAGATGGTGGAGGCTGCAGGGAAGGAAATGACAGCAGAAACTGGGGGTCTTGGGATCTATGGTCTCTGCATTTTAATCTGACGCCTTTCTGAGGAAGGTGGAGTGGATCTCGGAAGATGGTTAAGTGTATTTCATGCCAAGCAGAGCTCATCCATATTCATTCTGCTGCTCTCACACCTGTAACAGGGGGGCTTTGATCCCATTTGCTTCTTTTTGTGACCAGCAAGGAAGCCCTTTGTTGTGGTGATAATGAAATTAGCCATTTTCAGGAGATCCCATGGTCTCCTTGCCCCTCCAATACACATCCCCCAAACTTGCTAACTGCGATGTCCCTCCACTGAGATAGGACAAAGAAATGGGGATTATGGGGCATCTGAAGGGCCCAGCTCAGCAGCAATTATATTTTCAAAGCCGTGAGTGTACCGTGGATGCAGTGCTCTCACTCAGTGGGCAACCCCCGGAAGCCACAGAATCGCATACCTGCAAAGCTAACCATGTGTTGCATATCATGTTTGGTACCCATGAGTAGGTAAATTCATCATATCAGACATGGTGGCCAAAGCCTCCCTTTTCAAAGGCCTCCTGGGGAAATAGACAAAATTTAAGTTGAAAGATCTGCGCATATAGCTAGCCAGCCAATCGAGGATATCAAAAGGTGGATGACGGAGGTGTGACTCAAAGTAGGCTTTAAAATTAAGGGACAGACCCAGGACTGGCATCTAATGGCAGCTGTCCCTACATTCCACGTTCCCCTCACCCAGGACTATTGGGAACAACTTCATAGACTGGTATATCTATTACTTTCTCCATCTTGGTGTATATTTGTAGCTCCTCCCCCTTCTGTAAATATCTCCTTTGTATATTTCTGCAGACTCTTCTTAGTATAAAGCTGAAAACTTTATTTGATCCGTTTCCTTAATGCTGTAAGGGATCTATACCTCCGAAGTGTGTTAGTCGTGTGTCGGCTGATAGAAACCGAGGGGGCTGACCTACCTGTTGGAAACGGCCAGTGGTGGCAGCGAGGAGTGTTGGGGTGGGTTAGGTTGCACAGGGTGTAATTTGGGCTCCATCTTGCATGACTACAGAATCTGCAGAACTGGAAATAAGTTGACTCTGTGGTCCGCCCCGGGTGCCTACACCAGGGGCTGGTGACTCTCGGACCTGTAAACCCCTTTACCATTACAGTGGCCTGTTAGCGTCCGACCCGACAAGCGTCATCAGACATGCCGATTTACAAGGTGAAAAAGATGTAAAATGTGCAAATTTATCAAATTGCTGCAAGCATCAGACCAGAATTGGCGCAGCCATCCAGACATGTTGGATTAGTAACGTCTCTGCGCAGTCTGATTGTCATCTGATCTCGCCCTCTAATAGACAATAGATGCGCTCCCCAGCGGTCGGGTGCGGCGGCGTCTCCTGCCGCTCATCTGCCGCTTTCATCCCCTGTAATCATCGGCAGCGCATGTTTTCCGTTTTCAGCTGCTTAATTCTCCTGCAGAAAGATCTTGTACATTAATCACCTGACGCTTTGTCATTGTCTAAATATTTATGTCCTGGGAGGAGACGCCTCAATCATTTTATTAAATGTGTCTTATTATAGCAGCAATTAATTCCATCTCATCATCACAAGTTGTCAAAGGTGCAGACCTGAAACAGCAGAATTGCCAGCGCAGCCATTGTGCCTCCAATCTCCGTTGCCACATTCACCTTAGGTGACATCACAATGAGCCCATCCATACAATAGTGCCAACCATAGCTCTCTTATAAAAGTACCAACCGTAGCTCTCATATTATAGTGCCAACCATAGCTCTCATATAATAGAGACAACCATAGCTCTCATATAATAGTGCCAACCATAGCTCTCATATAATAGTGCCAACCATAGCTCTCATATAATAGTGCCAACCATAGCTCTCATATAATAGTGCCAACCATAGCTCTAATATAATAGTGCCAACCATAGCTCTAATATAATAGTGCCAACCATAGCTCTAATATAATAGTGCCAACCATAGCTCTAATATAATAGTGCCAACCATAGCTCTAATATAATAGTGCCAACCATAGCTCTCATATAATAGTGCCAACCATAGCTCTAATATAATAGTGCCAACCACAGCTCTAATATAATAGTGCCAACCATAGCTCTAATATAATAGTGCCAACCATAGCTCTAATATAATAGTGCCAACCATAGCTCTCCTATAATAGTACTGACCATAGCTCTCATATAATAGTGCCAACCATAGCTCTCATATAATAGTGCCAACCATAGCTCTCATATAATAGTGCTGACCATAGCTCTCATATAATAGTACTGACCATAGCTCTCATATAATAGTGCTAACCATAGCTCTAATATAATAGTGCAGACCATAGCTTTCATATAATAGTGACGACCATAGCACTTATATAATAGTGCCAACCATAGCTCTCATATAATAGTCCCAACCATAGCTCTCATATAATATAGACAACCATAGCTCTCATATAATAGTCCCAACCATAGCTCTCATATAATAGTGCCAACCATAGCTCTTATATAATAGTTCCAACCAAAACTGTCCTATAATATTGCCGACCATAGCTTTCATATGATAGTTCCAACCATAGCTCTCATAAAATGGTGCCAACCATAGCTCTCATATGATAGTGCCAACCAAAGTTCTCATATAATAGTGTCAACCATAGCTCTCATATAATAGTGCCAACCATAGCTCTCATATAATAGTGTCGACCATAGCTTTCATATAATAGTGTCGACCATAGCTTTCATATAATAGTG
This sequence comes from Eleutherodactylus coqui, assembly GCA_035609135.1. Classification (NCBI taxonomy): domain Eukaryota; kingdom Metazoa; phylum Chordata; class Amphibia; order Anura; family Eleutherodactylidae; genus Eleutherodactylus; species Eleutherodactylus coqui. The sequence continues at coordinate 147,687,589 of CM069415.1, forward strand.
CCAACTATAGCTCTCATATAATAGTGCCGACCACAGCTCTCATATAATAGTGCCGACCATAGTTCTCATATAATAGTGCCGACTATAGTTCTCATATAATAGTGCCGACTATAGTTCTCATATAATAGTGTCGACCATAGCTCTCAAATAATAGTGCCGACCATAGCTCTCATATAATAGTGCCGACCATAGCTTTCATATAATAGTGCCAACTATAGCTCTCATATAATAGTGCCAACTACAGCTCTCATATAATAGTGCCGACCACAGCTCTCATATAATAGTGCCGACTATAGTTCTCATATAATAGTGCCAACTACAGCTCTCATATAATAGTGCCAACCATAACTCTCATATGATAGTGCCAACCAAAGTTCTCATATAATAGTGCTAACCATGGCTCTCATATAATAGTGGCAACTATAGCTTTCATATAATATTGCCAACCATAGCTCTCATAATAGTGCCAACTATAGCTCTCATATAATAGTGCCAACCATAGCTCTCATATAAGAGTGCCGACTATAGTTCTCATGTAATAGTGCCCACCATAGCTCTTATATAATAGTGCCAACCATAGCTCTCATATGATAGTGCCAACCATAGCTTTCCTATAATAGTGCCGACCATAACTTTCCTATAATAGTGCCAACCATAGCTCTCACAAACTACAGCCAACCATAGCTCTCATATGATAGTGCCAACTATATTTCTCATATGATATGCCAACCACAGCTCTCATGTCGTAGTGCTGATTATAGCTCTCATTTAATAGTGCAAACCATAGCTTCTATATAATAATGTCAAGCATAGCTCTCATATAGTAGTGCCAACCATAGCTCTCATATAATAGTGTCAACCATAGCTCTCATATAATAGTGCCGACCAAAGCTCTCATATAGTAGTGCCAACCATAGCTCTCATATAATAGTGCCGACCATAGCTCTCATATAGTAGTGCCAACCATAGCTCTCATATAGTAGTGCCAACCATAGCTCTCATATAGTAGTGTCAACCATAGCTCTCATATAATAGTGCCGACCATAGCTCTCATATAATAGTGCCGACCATAGCTCTCATATAGTAGTGCCAACCATAGCTCTCATATAATAGTGTCAACCATAGCTCTCATATAATAGTGCCGACCAAAGCTCTCATATAGTAGTGCCAACCATAGCTCTCATATAATAGTGCCGACCATAGCTCTCATATAGTAGTGCCAACCATAGCTCTCATATAGTAGTGCCAACCATAGCTCTCATATAGTAGTGTCAACCATAGCTCTCATATAATAGTGCCGACCATAGCTCTCATATAGTAGTGCCAACCATAGCTCTCATATCATAGTGCCAACCATAGCTCTCATATAGTAGTGCCAACCATAGCTCTCATATAATAGTGCCGACCATAGCTTTCATATAGTAGTGCCAACCATAGCTCTCATATAACAGTGCCGACCACAGCGCTCATATAATAGTGTCAACCATAGCCCTCATATAATAGTGCCGACCATAGCTCTCATATATAAGTGCTGACCATAGCTCTCATATAATAGTGCCGATCACAGCTCTCATATAATAGTGCCAACCATAGCTCTCATATAATAGTACTGACCATAGCTCTCATATAATAGTGCCGATCACAGCTCTCATATAATAGTGTAAACCATAGCTCTCATATAATAGTGCCAACTATAGCTCCAATATAATAGTGCAGACCATAGCTCTCATATAATAGTGATGACCACAGCGCTCATATAATAGTGTCAACCACAGCACTCATATAACAGTGCCAAATATAGCTCTCATATAATAGTGCCGATCACAGCTCTCATATAATAGTGTAAACCATAGCTCTATTATAATAGTGATGACCATAGCTCTCATACAATAGTGCCAACCATAGTGTTCATGTAATAGTGCCGACCATAGCTCTCATACAATAGAGACAACCATAGCTCTCATATAATAGTACTGACCATAGATCTCATATAATAGTACTGACCATAGCTCTCATATAATAGTACTGACCATAGATCTCATATAATAGTACTGACCATAGCTCTCATATAATAGTACTGACCATAGCTCTCACATAATAGAGACAACCATGGCTCTCATATAATAGTGCCGACCATAGCTCTCATACAATAGAGACAACCATAGCTCTCATATAATAGTACTGACCATAGATCTCATATAATAGTACTGACCATAGCTCTCATATAATAGTACTGACCATAGATCTCATATAATAGTACTGACCATAGCTCTCATATAATAGTACTGACCATAGCTCTTATATAATAGAGACAACCATAGCTCTTATATAATAGAGACAACCATAGCTCTTATATAATAGAGACAACCATGGCTCTCATATAATAGTGCCAAACATAGCTCTTATATAATAGAGACAACCATAGCTCTTATATAATAGAGACAACCATAGCTCTTATATAATAGAGACAACCATAGCTCTCATATAATAGTGCCAACCATAGCTCTCATATAATAGTACTGACTATAGCTCGCATATAGTAGACACAACCATAGCTCTCATATAATACTGCCAACCATAGCTCTCAAATAATAGTGCCAACCAAAGCTCTCATATAATAGTACCAACCATAGCTGTCCTATAATAGAGACAACCATAGCTCTCACATAATAGTGCCGACCATAGCTCTTATATAATAGCGCCAACCATAGTTCTCATATAATAGTGCCGACCACAGCTCTCATATAATAGTGCCGACTATAGTTCTCATATAATAGTGCCGACCACAGCTCTCATATGATAGTGTCAACTATAGCTCTCATATAATATTGCCGACTATAGCTCTCATATAATAGTGCCAACCATAACTCTCATATGATAGTGCCAACGAAAGCTCTCATATAATAGTGCTAACCATGGCTCTCATATAATAGTGGCAACTATAGCTTTCATATAATATTGCCAACCACAGCTCTCATATAAGAGTGCCTACTATAGCTCTTATATAATAGTGCCAACCAAAGCTCTCATATAAGAGTGCCGACTATAGTTCTCATATAATAGTGCCCACCATAGCTCTTATATAATAGTGCCAACCATAGCTCTCATATGATAGTGCCAACCATAACTTTCCTATAATAGTGCCGACCATAACTTTCCTATAATAGTGCCAACCATAGCTCTCACAAACTACAGCCAACCATAGCTCTCATATGATAGTGCCAACTATATTTCTCATATGATATGCCAACCACAGCTCTCATGTCGTAGTGCTGATTATAGCTCTCATATAATAGTGCAAACCATAGCTTCTATATAATAATGTCAAGCATAGCTCTCATATAGTAGTGCCAACCATAGCTCTCATATAATAGTGATGACCACAGCGCTCATATAATAGTGGCAACCACAGCACTCATATAATAGTGCCGACCATAGCTCTCATATAATAGTGATGACCACAGCGCTCATATAATAGTGTCAACCACAGCACTCATATAATAGTGCCGACCATAGCTCTCATATAATAGTGATGACCACAGCACTCATATAATAGTGTCAACCACAGCACTCATATAATAGTACTGACCATAGCTCTCATATAATAGTGCCGACCACAGCTCTCATATAATACTGCCAACCATAGCTCTCATATAATAGTGCCAACCATAGTGTTCATGTAATAGTGTCAACCATAGCTCTCATATAATAGTGCCGACCATAGCTCTCATATAATAGTGATGACCACAGTACTCATATAATAGTGTCAACCACAGCACTCATATAATAGTACTGACCATAGCTCTCATATAATAGTACTGACCATAGCTCTCATATAGTAGTGCCAACCATAGCTCTCATATAGTAGTGCCGACCATAGCTCTCATATAATAGTGATGACCACAGCGCTCATATAACAGTGCCAAATATAGCTCTCATATGATAGTGCCGACCATAGCTCTCATATATAAGTGCTGACCATAGCTCTCATATAATAGTGCCGATCACAGCTCTCATATAATAGTGCCAACCATAGCTCTCATATAATAGTACTGACCATAGCTCTCATATAGTAGTGCCAACCATAGCTCTCATATAATAGTGCCAACCATAGTGTTCATGTAATAGTGTCAACCATAGCTCTCATATAATAGTGCCGACCATAGCTCTCATATAATAGTGATGACCACAGTACTCATATAATAGTGTCAACCACAGCACTCATATAATAGTACTGACCATAGCTCTCATATAATAGTACTGACCATAGCTCTCATATAGTAGTGCCAACCATAGCTCTCATATAGTAGTGCCGACCATAGCTCTCATATAATAGTGATGACCACAGCGCTCATATAACAGTGCCAAATATAGCTCTCATATGATAGTGCCGACCATAGCTCTCATATATAAGTGCTGACCATAGCTCTCATATAATAGTGCCGATCACAGCTCTCATATAATAGTGCCGACTATAGTTCTCATATAATAGTGCCGACCACAGCTCTCATATGATAGTGTCAACTATAGCTCTCATATAATATTGCCGACTATAGCTCTCATATAATAGTGCCAACCATAACTCTCATATGATAGTGCCAACGAAAGCTCTCATATAATAGTGCTAACCATGGCTCTCATATAATAGTGGCAACTATAGCTTTCATATAATATTGCCAACCACAGCTCTCATATAAGAGTGCCTACTATAGCTCTTATATAATAGTGCCAACCAAAGCTCTCATATAAGAGTGCCGACTATAGTTCTCATATAATAGTGCCCACCATAGCTCTTATATAATAGTGCCAACCATAGCTCTCATATGATAGTGCCAACCATAACTTTCCTATAATAGTGCCGACCATAACTTTCCTATAATAGTGCCAACCATAGCTCTCACAAACTACAGCCAACCATAGCTCTCATATGATAGTGCCAACTATATTTCTCATATGATATGCCAACCACAGCTCTCATGTCGTAGTGCTGATTATAGCTCTCATATAATAGTGCAAACCATAGCTTCTATATAATAATGTCAAGCATAGCTCTCATATAGTAGTGCCAACCATAGCTCTCATATAATAGTGATGACCACAGCTCTCATATAATAGTGATGACCACAGCGCTCATATAATAGTGGCAACCACAGCACTCATATAATAGTGCCGACCATAGCTCTCATATAATAGTGATGACCACAGCGCTCATATAATAGTGTCAACCACAGCACTCATATAATAGTGCCGACCATAGCTCTCATATAATAGTGATGACCACAGCACTCATATAATAGTGTCAACCACAGCACTCATATAATAGTACTGACCATAGCTCTCATATAATAGTGCCGACCACAGCTCTCATATAATACTGCCAACCATAGCTCTCATATAATAGTGCCAACCATAGTGTTCATGTAATAGTGTCAACCATAGCTCTCATATAATAGTGCCGACCATAGCTCTCATATAATAGTGATGACCACAGTACTCATATAATAGTGTCAACCACAGCACTCATATAATAGTACTGACCATAGCTCTCATATAATAGTACTGACCATAGCTCTCATATAGTAGTGCCAACCATAGCTCTCATATAGTAGTGCCGACCATAGCTCTCATATAATAGTGATGACCACAGCGCTCATATAACAGTGCCAAATATAGCTCTCATATGATAGTGCCGACCATAGCTCTCATATATAAGTGCTGACCATAGCTCTCATATAATAGTGCCGATCACAGCTCTCATATAATAGTGCCAACCATAGCTCTCATATAATAGTACTGACCATAGCTCTCATATAATAGTGCCGATCACAGCTCTCATATAATAGTACTGACCATAGCTCTCATATAATGGTGCCCACTATAGCTTTCATATAATAGTGCCAACCATAGCACTCATATAATGGTGCCCACTATAGCTCCAATATAATAGTGCAGACCATAGCTCTCATATAATAGTGCCGACCACAGCGCTCATATAATAGTGTCAACCACAGCACTCATATAACAGTGCCAAATATAGCTCTCATATAATAGTGTAAACCATAGCACTCACATAATGGTGCCCACTATAGCTCCAATATAATAGTGCAGACCATAGCTCTCATATAATAGTGCCAACTATAGCTCTATTATAATAGTGATGACCATAGCTCTCATACAATAGTGCCAACCATAGTGTTCATGTAATAGTGCCGACCATAGCTCTCCTATAATAGTACTGACCATAGCTCTCATACAATAGAGACAACCATGGCTCTCATATAATAGTGCCAACCATAGCTCTCATATAATAGTGCCAAACATAGCTCTTATATAATAGAGACAACCATAGCTCTCATATAATAGTGCCCACCATAGCTCTCATATAATAGTGCTGACTATAGCTCGCATATAGTAGACACAACCATAGCTCTCATATAATACTGCCAACCATAGCTCTCAAATAATAGTGCCAACCAAAGCTCTCATATAATAGTACCAACCATAGCTGTCCTATAATAGAGACAACCATAGCTCTCACATAATAGTGCCGACCATAGCTCTTATATAATAGCGCCAACCATAGTTCTCATATAATAGTGCCGACCACAGCTCTCATATAATAGTGCCGACCATAGCTCTCATATAATAGTGCCGACCACAGCTCTCATATAATAGTGATGACCACAGCGCTCATATAATAGTGTCAAATATAGCTCTCATATGATAGTGCCGACCATAGCTCTCATATAATAGTGCCGACCATAGCTCTCATATAATAGTGCCGACCATAGCTCTCATATAATAGTGCCGACCACAGCTCTCATATAATAGTGATGACCACAGCACTCATATAATAGTGTCAAATATAGCTCTCATATGATAGTGCTGACCATAGCTCTCATATAATAGTGCCGATCACAGCTCTCATATAATAGTGTAAACCATAGCTCTCATATAATGGTGCCCACTATAGCTCCAATATAATAGTGCAGACCATAGCTCTCATATAATAGTACTGACCATAGCTCTCATATAATAGTGCTAACCATAGCTCTAATATAATAGTGCCAACCATAGTGTTCATGTAATAGTGCCGACCATAGCTCTCATAATCTAAAGACAACCATAGCTCGCATATAATAAAGACAACCATAGCTCTCAAATAATAGTGCCAACCATAGCTCTCATATAATAGTGCCAACTATAGCTCTATTATAATAGTGATGACCATAGCTCTCATATAATAGTGCCAACCATAGTGTTCATGTAATAGTGCCGACCATAGCTCTCATAATCTAAAGACAACCATAGCTCGCATATAATAAAGACAACCATAGCTCTCATACAATAGAGACAACCATAGCTCGCATATAATAAAGACAACCATAGCTCTCAAATAATAGTGCCGACCATAGCTCTCATATATAAGTGCCGACAATAGCTCTCATATAATAGTTACAGCTATATCTTTCATATAATAGAGACAACCATAGCTCTAATATAATAGTGCCAAACATAGTGTTTATATAATAGTGCCAACCATAGATCTCATATAATAGTGCAAACCATAGCTCTCATACAATAGTGCCAACCATAGCTCTTATATAATAGAGACAACCATAGCTCTTATATAATAGTGCCAACTATAGTGTTCATATAATAGTGCCAACCATAGCTCTTATATAATAGCGTCGACCATAGCTCTCATATAATAGAGACAACCCTAGCTCTCATATAATAGTGCCGACCATAGATGTCACATAATAGTGCCAACCATAGCTCTCATATAATAGAGACAACCATAGCTCTCATATAATAGTGCCAACCATAGCTCTCATATAATAGTGCCGACCATAGCTCTCATATAATAGTGCCAACCATAGCTCTCATATAATAGTGCCAACCAAAGCTCTCATATAATAGTGCCAACCATAGCTCTCATATAATAGAGACAACCATAGCTCTCATATAATGGTGCCAAGCATAGCTCTCATATAATAGTGCCAACCATAGCACTCATATAATAGTGACGACTATAGATCACATATAATAGTGCCAACCATAGCTCTAAATATAATAGAGATAACCATAGCTCTTATATTATAGAGACAACCATAGCTCTCATATAATAGTGCCAACCATAGCTCTTATACAATAGTGTCGACCATAGCTCTCATATAATAAAAACAACCATAGCTCTCATATAATAGTGCACACTGTACCTCTTATATAATAGTGCCAACCATAGCTGTCATATAATAGTGCACACTATAGCTCTCATATAATGGTACCAACCATAGCTGTCCTATAATAGAGACAACCATAGCTCTCATATAATGGTGCCAACCATAGCTCTCATATAATAGTGCTGACTATAGGTCTCATATAATAGTGCCAACCATAGCTCTCATTTTAAATGGACAACCATAGCTCTCATATAATAGTGCAGACCATAGCTCTCATATAATAGTGCCAACCATAGCTCTCATATAATGGTGCCAACCATAGCTCTCATATAATAGTGCTGACTATAGGTCTCATATAATAGTGCCAACCATAGCTCTCATTTTAAAGGGACAACCATAGCTCTCATATAATAGTGCCAACCATGGCTCTCACATAATAGGGCCGACCATAGCTCTTATATAATAGCGCCAACCATAGCTCTCATACAATAGAGACAACCATAGCTCTCATATAATAGAGACAACCATGGCTCTCATATAATAGTGCCTACCATAGCTCTCATATAATAGAGACAACCATAGCTCTCATACAATAGAGACAACCATAGCTCTCATATAATAGTGCCGACCATAGCTCTCATATAATAGAGACAACCATGGCTCTCATATAATAGTGCCAACCATAGCTTTCATATAATAGTGCCAACCATAGCTCTCATATAATGGTGCCAACCATAGCTTTCATATAATAGTGCCAACCATAGCTCTCATATAATAGTGCCAAACATAGCTCTTATATAATAGTGCCAACCATAGCTCTCATATAATAGAGACAACCATAGCTCTCATACAATAGAGACAACCAAAGCTCTCATATAATAGAGACAACCATAGCTCTCATATAATAGTGCCGACCATAGCTTTCATATAATAGAGACAACCATAGCTCTCATATAATAGTACTGACCATAGCTCTCATATAATAGTGCCGACCACAGCTCTCATATAATAGTGCTGACTATAGCTCTCATATAATAGTGCTGACTATAGCTCTCATATAATAGAGACAACCATAGCTCTCATATAATAGTGCCAACCATAGCTGTCATATAATAGTGCTGACTATAGCTCTCATATAATAGTGCTGACTATAGCTCTCATATAATAGTACTGACCATAGCTCTCATATAGTAGACACAACCATAGCTCTCACATAATAGTGCCGACCATAGCTCTTATATAATAGCGCCAACCATAGTTCTCATATAATAGTGCCAACCATAGCTCTCATACAATAGAGACAACCATAGCTCTCATATAATACTGCCGACTAGAGATGAGCGAGTATTGCTATTTTTGAGTACATGCCTGCTTGTCCGAGAAGATTCGGTGGCCGACAGGGGGCCGTGGGGTAGAGCGGGGTGGGGGAACGGGGGGGAGACCTCTCTCTCTCCTTCCCCCCTGCTTCCCCCTACTGACTCCCGCAACTCACCACTCACCCCCGCCGGCCCCCGAATATTTTCGTACGAGCAGGCATGTAATTGAATATGGCGATACTCGCTCGAGTAATTTGCCTTAACGAGTACGCTCACTCATCACTAGTGCAGACCACAGCTCTCATATAATAGTGCTGACTATAGCTCTCATATAATAGTGCCAACCATAGCTCTCATATAATAGTGCTGACTATAGCTCTCATATAATAGTGCCAACCACAGCTCTCATATAATAGATACAACCATAGCTCTCATATAATAGTGCCAACGATCGATCTCATATAGAAGTGCCAACCATAGCTCTAATATAATAGTACTGACTCTAGCTCTCATATAATAGTGCCAACCACAGCTCACATATAATAGTGCCAACCACAGCTCTCATATAATAGATACAGCCATAGCTCTCATATAATAGTGCTAACCATAGCTCTTATATAATAGTGCCAGCTATATCTCTCATATAATAGAGACAACTATAGCTCTCGTATAATAGAGACAACCATAGCTCTCATATAATAGTGCCAACCATAGCTCTCATATAATAGTACTGACCATAGCTCTCATATAATAGTACTGACCATAGCTCTCATATAACAGTGCCAACCATAGCTCTCATATAATAGACAACCATAGCTCTTATATAATAGAGACAACCATAGCTCTCGTATAATAGAGACAACCATAGCTCTGATATAATAGTGTCGACCATAGCTCTCATATAATAGTGCCAACCATATCTCTCATATAATAGACAACCATAGCTCTCATATAATAGTGCCAACCATAGTTCTCATATAATAGTGCCAACCATATCTCTCATATAATAGAGACAACCATAGTACTTATATAATAGTGCCAAGCATAGCTCTCATATAATAGTGCCAACTATAGCTCTAATATAATAGTGACGACTCTAGATCACATATAATAGTGCCGACCAAAGCTTTCATATAATAGTGCCAACCATAGCTCTCATATAATAGTGCCAACCATAGCTCTCATATAATAAAGACAACCATAGCTCTCATATAATAAAGACAACCATAGCTCTCATATAATAAAGACAACCATAGCTCTCATATAATAAAGACAACCATAGCTCTTATATAATATTGCTGACTATAGATCACATATAATAGTGCCGACCATAGCTTTCATATAATAGTGCCAACCATAGCTCTCATATAATAAAGACAACCATAGCTCTCATATAATATTGCTGACTATGGATCACATATAATAGTGCCGACCATAGCTTTCATATAATAGTGCCAACTATAGCTCTCATATAATAAAGACAACCATAGCTCTCATATTAAAAGTGCCAAACATAGCTCTTATATAAAAGTGCCAACCATAGTGTTTATATAATAGTGCCAACCATAGGTCCCATATAATAGGGACAACCGTAGCTCTCATATAATAGTGCCGACCATAGATCTCATATAATAGTGTCGACCATAGCTCTCATATAATAGAGACAACCCTAGCTCTCATATAATAGTGCCAACCATAGCTCTCATATAATGGTGCCAACTATAGCTCTAATATAATAGTGTCGACCATAGCTCTCATATAATAGAGACAACCATAGCTCTCACATAATAGAGACAACCATAGCTCTCACATAATAGTGCCAACCATAGTTCTCATATAAAAGAGACAACCATATCTCTCATATAATAGAGACAACCATAGCTCTCATATAATATAGACAACCATAGCTCTCATATAATAGTGCCAACCATAGCTCTCATATAATAGTGCCAACCATAGCTCTCATATAAAAGAGACAACCATAGCTCTCATATAATATAGACAACCATAGCTCTCATATAATAGTGCCAACCATAGCTCTCATATAAAAGAGACAACCATAGCTCTCATATAATATAGACAACCATAGCTCTCATATAATAGTGCCAACCATAGCTCTCATATAATAGTGCCGACCATAGCTCTCATATAATAGTGCCAACTAAGCTCTAATATAATAGTGATGACCATAGCTTTCATATAATAGTGCCAACCATAGCTCTCATATAATAGTGCAAACCATAGCTCTCATATAATAGTGTCAACCATAGCTCTCATATAATAGTGTCAACCATAGCTCTCATATAATAGTGTCAACCATAGCTCTCATATAATGGTGCCCACTAGAGCTCTCATATAATAGTGCCAACCATTGCTCTCATATAATAGATACAACCATAGCTCTCATATAATAGATACAACCATAGCTCTCATATAATAGAGACAACCATAGCTCTCATATAATAGTGCCAACGATAAATCTCATATAATAGTGCCAACCAAAGCTCTCATATAATAGTGCCAACCATAGCTCTCATATAATAGTGCCAACCATAGTTCCCATATAATAGTGCCAACGAAAGCTCTCATATAATAGTGCCAACCATTGCTCTCATATAATAGTGCCAACCAAAGCTCTCATAGGATAGTGCCAACCATAGCTCTCATATGATAGTGCCAACCATAGCTCTCATATAATAGTGCCAACTATAGCTCTCATATAATAGTGCCAACAATAGATCTCATATAATAGTGCCAACCAAAACTCTCATATAATAGTGCCAACCAAAGCTCTCATATAATAGTGCCAACTATAGCTCTCATATAATAGTGCCAACGATAGATCTCATATAATAGTGCCAACCAAAACTCTCATACAATAGTGCCAACCAAAGCTCTCATATAATAGAGACAACCAAAGCTCTCATATAATAGTGCCAACCATAGCTCTCATATAATAGTGCTGACTATAGGTCTCATATAATAGTCCCAACCATAGCTCTCATATAATGGTGCCAACGATAGATCTCATATAATAGTGCCAACCATAGCTCTCATATAATAGTGCTGACTATAGCTCTCATATAGTAGATACAACCATAGCTCTCATATAATAGTGCCAACCATAGCTCTCATATAATAGTGCTGACTATAGCTCTCATATAGTTGATACAACCATAGCTCTCATATAATAGTGCCAACCATAGCTCTCATATAATAGTGCCAACCAAAGCTCTCATATGATAGTGCCAACCATAGCTCTCATATGATAGTGCCAACCATAGCTCTCATATAATAGTGCCAACTATAGCTCTCATATAATAGTGCCAACGATAGATCTCATATAATAGTGCCAACCAAACCTCTCATATAATAGTGCCAACCATAGCTCTCATATAATGGTGCCAACGATAGATCTCATATAATAGTGCCGACCATAGATCTCATATAATAGTCCCAACCATAGCTCTCATATAATGGTGCCAACGATAGCTCTCATATAATAGTGCCAACCCTAGCTCTCAAATAATAGTGCCAACCATAGATCTCATATAATAGACAACCAAAGCTCTCATATAATAGTGCTGACCATAGCTCTCATATAATAGTGCTGACTTTAGCTCTCATATAATAGTGTCAACCATAGCTCTCATATAATAGTGCCAACTATAGATGTCATATAATAGTGCCAAGCATAGCTCTCATATAATAGTGCCAACCCTATCTCTCATATAATAGACAACCATAGCTCTTATATAATAGTGCCGACCATAGCTCTCATATAATAGGTACGGCTATATCTTTCATATAATAGAGACAGCCATAGCTCTCATATAATAGTGCCAAACATAGCTCTTATATAATAGTGCCAACCATAGCTCTCATATAATAGTGCCAACCATAGCTCTCATATAATAGTGCCAACCATAGCTCACATATAATAGTGCCAACCATAGTGTTCATGTAATAGTGCCAACCATAGCTCACATAGAATAGTGCCAACCATAGCTCTTATATAATAGTGCCAACCATAGTGTTCGTATAATAGTGTCAACCATAGTGTTACGATCGTGTGGGCAGGCAAAGCATGGGCCCACACGATCGTGACCAACGGGGATGCACACGGGTATCACCAGGGTCACATGGGACTCACCCCGGTTTCAGGCAACTGACCCTGTGCTACAAGGAGGAATGAGAGTGGCCCTACCTAAGCGGGGACATTGTCCCAATAAGGGCAGCCCAGCGGTCTTCGGATCTGGGCCCTAGCTGATCCTAGGAGCCACGTACCGTACAGGATGCATTCACATGCCACATGACAGACCCAGAATACACTGCATACAACATGCCACCACTAGTAACAGATTGGAAGCTGAATATAAATACCAGGTATTGGTTGACATTTTGTACAAGATGTTGAAAGCTAGCAGGCCACTTCATGGCTCCTGGTTATACCGCTAGTCCCTACACTAACCAGGAGTCCAGCAGAACCGGACACCGTTCACACCACACGCTGCAACAGCACAGGACACATATAGCAGGTCACACAGCAAACTGACACAAAACTGACAGAATCTAAACCTACAAACGGACATGAACCAGATCACACTGCAACCCTCACCAGACAAGCATTCATGACTACTCGCCTGAGGGGCCATACAGACTGACCAGGAGCTGGGTTTATATGTGAGCACAGATCCAGGGGACTGGCTAGCAGAAAGTACCACACCCAGCCAGCTCAATCATTAACTGCTGGAATCATAATAGTACAACATGTCTCAGCAGCACACGTAACACATAGCTCTCATATAATAGAGACAACCATAGCTCTCATATAATAGTACTGACCATAGCTCTCATATAATAGTGCCAACCATAGCTCCCATATAATAGTGCTGACCATAGCTCTCATATGATAGTACTGACCATAGCTCTCATATAATAGTACTGACCATAGCTCTCATATAATAGTACTGACCATAGCTCTCATATAATAGTGCCGACCATAGCTCTCATATAATAGTACTGACCATAGCTCTCATATAATAGTACTGACCATAGCTCTCATATAACAGTACTGACCATAGCTCTCATATAATAGTGCCGACCATAGCTCTCATATAATAGTACTGACCATAGCTCTCATATAATAGTACTGACCATAGCTCTCATATAATAGTGCCAACCATAGCTCCCATATAATAGTACTGACCATAGCTCTCATATAATAGTACTGACCGTAGCTCTCATATAATAGTGCCGACCATAGCTCTCATATAATAGTACTGACCATAGCTCTCATATAATAGTACTGACCATAGCTCTTATATAATAGTACTGACCATAGGTCTCATATAATAGTACTGACCATAGCTCTCATATAATAGTACTGACCATAGCTCTTATATAATAGTACTGACCATAGGTCTCATATAATAGTACTGACCATAGCTCTCATATAATAGTGCCGACCATAGCTCTCATATAATAGAGACAACCATGGCTCTCATATAATAGTGCCAACTATAGCTCTCATATAATAGTGCCGACCATAGCTCTCATATAATAGAGACAACCATGGCTATCATATAATAGTGCCAACTATAGCTCTCATATAATAGTACTGACCATAGCTCTCATATAATAGAGACAACCATGGCTCTCATATAATAGTGCCAACTATAGCTCTCATATAATAGTACTGACCATAGCTCTCATATAATAGAGACAACCATAGCTCTCATATAATAGTGCCGACCATAGCTCTCATATAATAGTGCCGACCACAGCTCTCATATAATAGTGCTGACTATAGCTCTCATATAATAGTGCCAACTATAGCTCTCATATAATAGTGCCGACCATAGCTCTCATATAATAGTGCTGACCATAGCTCTCATATAATAGAGACAACCATAGCTCTCATATAATAGTGCCGACCATAGCTCTCATATAATAGTGCCGACCACAGCTCTCATATAATAGTGCCAACTATAGCTCTCATATAATAGTGCCGACCATAGCTCTCATATAATAGTACTGACCATAGCTCTCATATAATAGTGCTGACCATAGCTCTTATATAATAGTACTGACCATAGGTCTCATATAATAGTACTGACCATAGCTCTCATATAATAGTACTGACCATAGCTCTTATATAATAGTACTGACCATAGGTCTCATATAATAGTACTGACCATAGCTCTCATATAATAGTGCCGACCATAGCTCTCATATAATAGAGACAACCATGGCTCTCATATAATAGTGCCAACTATAGCTCTCATATAATAGTGCCGACCATAGCTCTCATATAATAGAGACAACCATGGCTCTCATATAATAGTGCCAACTATAGCTCTCATATAATAGTACTGACCATAGCTCTCATATAATAGAGACAACCATGGCTCTCATATAATAGTGCCAACCATAGCTCTCATATAATAGAGACAACCATGGCTCTCATATAATAGTGCCAACTATAGCTCTCATATAATAGTACTGACCATAGCTCTCATATAATAGAGACAACCATAGCTCTCATATAATAGTGCCGACCATAGCTCTCATATAATAGTGCCGACCACAGCTCTCATATAATAGTGCTGACTATAGCTCTCATATAATAGTGCCAACTATAGCTCTCATATAATAGTGCCGACCATAGCTCTCATATAATAGTACTGACCATAGCTCTCATATAATAGAGACAACCATAGCTCTCATATAATAGTGCCGACCATAGCTCTCATATAATAGTGCCGACCACAGCTCTCATATAATAGTGCCAACTATAGCTCTCATATAATAGTGCCGACCATAGCTCTCATATAATAGTACTGACCATAGCTCTCATATAATAGAGACAACCATGGCTCTCATATAATAGTGCCAACTATAGCTCTCATATAATAGTGCCGACCATAGCTCTCATATAATAGTGCTGACTATAGCTCTCATATAATAGTACTGACCATAGCTCTCATATAATAGTGCTGACCATAGCTCTTATATAATAGTGCTGACCATAGCTCTTATATAATAGTACTGACCATAGCTCTCATATAATAGTGCCGACCATAGCTCTCATATAATAGTGTTGACCATAGCTCTTATATAATAGTGCCGACCATAGCTCTCATATAATAGTGTTGACCATAGCTCTTATATAATAGTGCCGACCATAGCTCTCATATAATAGTGCCGACCATAGCTCTAATATAATAGTGCCGACCATAGCTCTCATATAATAGTACTGACCATAGCTCTCATATAATAGTACTGACCATAGCTCTCATATAATAGTGCCGACCATAGCTCTCATATAATAGTGCCGACCATAGCTCTCATATAATAGTACTGACCATAGCTCTCATATAATAGTACTGACCATAGCTCTTATATAATAGTACTGACCATAGGTCTCATATAATAGTACTGACCATAGCTCTCATATAATAGAGACAACCATAGCTCTCATATAATAGTGCCGACCATAGCTCTCATATAATAGTACTGACCATAGGTCTCATATAATAGTACTGACCATAGCTCTCATATAATAGAGACAACCATAGCTCTCATATAATAGTGCCGACCATAGATCTCATATAATAGTACTGACCATAGCTCTCATATAATAGTGCCGACCATAGCTCTCATATAATAGTGCCGAACATAGCTCTCATATAATAGAGACAACCATAGCTCTCATATAATAGTGCCGACCATAGATCTCATATAATAGTACTGACCATAGCTCTCATATAATAGTGCCGACCATAGCTCTCATATAATAGTACTGACCATAGCTCTCATATAATAGTACTGACCATAGCTCTCATATAATAGTGCCGACCATAGCTCTCATATAATAGTACTGGCCATAGCTCTCATATAATAGTGCCGACCATAGCTCTCATATAATAGTACTGACCACAGCTCTCCTATAATAGTACTGACCATAGCTCTCATATAATAGTGCCGACCATAGCTCTCCTATAATAGTACTGACCATAGCTCTCACATAATAGTACTGACCATAGCTCTCATATAATAGTACTGAGCATAGCTCTCATATAATAGTACTGACCATAGCTCTCATATAATAGAGACAACCATAGCTCTCATATAATAGTGCCAACCATAGCTCTCATATAATAGTGCCAACCATAGCTCTCATATAATAGAGACAACCATAGCTCTCATATAATAGTGCCAACCATAGCTATAATATAATAGTACTGACCATAGCTCTCATATAATAGTACTGACCATAGCTCTAATATAATAGTACTGACCATAGCTCTCATATAATAGTGCCAACTATAGCTCTCATATAATAGTACTGACCATAGCTCTCATATAATAGTGCCGACCATAGCTCTCCTATAATAGTACTGACCATAGCTCTCACATAATAGTACTGACCATAGCTCTCACATAATAGTACTGACCATAGCTCTCATATAATAGTACTGACCATAGCTCTCATATAATAGTACTGACCATAGCTCTCATATAATAGAGACAACCATAGCTCTCATATAATAGTGCCAACCATAGCTCTAATATAATAGTACTGACCATAGCTCTCATATAATAGTACTGACCATAGCTCTAATATAATAGTACTGACCATAGCTCTCATATAATAGTGCCAACTATAGCTCTCATATAATAGTACTGACCATAGCTCTCATATAATAGTGCCGACCATAGCTCTCCTATAATAGTACTGACCATAGCTCTCACATAATAGTACTGACCATAGCTCTCATATAATAGTACTGACTATAGCTCTCATATAATAGTGCCAACCATAGCTCTCATATAATAGAGACAACCAGAGCTCTCATATAATAGTGCCAACCATAGCTCTCATATAATAGTGCCAACCATAGCTCTAATATAATAGTCCTTTTTCTCACTGTGTAGATTCTCGTCTCTTGTTTAAGATCTAACTTTTATTAAATAAGGAATTAAAAATGAAGAACTTCAGACACAGAAACAAATATGATATATAGACGTCACCTACACAAATCGGTGAGAGAAAAGGTTCAGTATTGGCTGAGAAGATCCCATCTAAGGAGACGCAGTAATGTGATGTCATCTATAGTGAGTGGATGGCTTTCTGACAACAGTCATTGGGGGATCGCAGCATCCTACTGCCTGCTCCCCTACCCGCGGGTGACTCGATGCTGTACTCATACAAGGTCAGGGGGGACACCAACTTAGGCCTGGAGAAGATTCGTCTCCAGCCTACCATGCTATCTCCATAGTCATACAAGGTCAGGGGGGACACCAACTTAGGCCTGGAGAAGATTCGTCTCCAGCCTACCATGCTATCTCCATAGTGATACAAGATCAGGGGGGACACCAACTTAGGCCTGGAGAAGATTCGTCTCCAGCCTACCATGCTATCTCCATAGTGATACAAGATCAGGGGGGACACCAACTCAGGCCTACTTGGTCCCACTAGCACCTGTCAGCCCAAAGCTTGCTGGTGAAATTCTCGGAAGTCACTTAGCAACGTTCTTAAAGTTACTATTGAGGTTCAATGTGTTTCCGCCAGGATAGTGCAGCCTCATCAGGAACACATAGGTTCTATCAAAACAAATGTTCTAATCCTTTATGAAATAGCGGCAGCAGAATCAACCTCCAAATATGATTTCTTTCCAGGCCTAAGTTGGTGTCCCCCCTGACCTTGTATCACTATGGAGATAGCATGGTAGGCTGGAGACGAATCTTCTCCAGGCCTAAGTTGGTGTCCCCCCTGATCTTGTATGACTATGGAGATAGCATGGTAGGCTGGAGACGAATCTTCTCCAGGCCTAAGTTGGTGTCCCCCCTGATCTTGTATGACTATGGAGATAGCATGGTAGGCTGGAGACGAATCTTCTCCAGGCCTAAGTTGGTGTCCCCCCTGACCTAGTATGACTATGGAGATAGCATGGTAGGCTGGAGACGAATCTTCTCCAGGCCTAAGTTGGTGTCCCCCCTGACCTAGTATGACTATGGAGATAGCATGGTAGGCTGGAGACGAATCTTCTCCAGGCCTAAATTGGTGTCCCCCCTGACCTTGTATGACTACAGCATGGAGTCACCCGAGGGTAGGGGAGCAGGCAGTAGGATGCTGCGATCCCCCAATGACTGTTGTCAGAAAGCCATCCACTCACTATAGATGACATCACATTACTGCGTCTCCTTAGATGGGATCTTCTGAATCAGCCAATACTGAACCTTTTCCTTCACCGATTTGTGTAGGTGACATCTATATATAATATTTGTTTCTGCGTCTGAAGTTCTTATTTTTAATTCATTACTTAAAGGGGTTGTCCCGCGCCGAAACGTTTTTTTTTTTTTTTCAATAGCCCCCCCCCCCCCGTTCGGCGCGAGACAAACCCGATGCAGGGGTTTAAAAAAACAAACCGGACAGTGCTTACCCGATTCCCCGCGCTCCGGTGACTTCTTACTTACCTTGCGAAGATGGCCGCCAGGATCTTCACCCTCGGTGGACCGCAGGTCTTCTATGCGGTCCATTGCCGATTCCAGCCTCCTGATTGGCTGGAATCGGCACACGTGACGGGGCGGAGCTACGAGGAGCAGCTCTCTGGCATGAGCGGCCCCATTCAGAAGGGAGAAGACCGGACTGCGCAAGCGCGTCTAATCGGGCGATTAGACGCTGAAAATTAGACGGCACCATGGAGACGAGGACGCTAGCAACGGAGCAGGTAAGTGAATAACTTCTGTATGGCTCATAATTAATGCACAATGTACATTACAAAGTGCATTAATATGGTTATACAGAAGTGTATAGACCCACTTGCTGCCGCGGGACAACCCCTTTAATAAAAGTTAGATCTTAAACAAGAGACGAGAATCTACACAGTGATAAAAAGATTAGAGGAATTAGATTCTTCCGCTACAGTGAAAGTTCATATAATAGTGCCAACCACAGCACCCATATAATAGTACCAACCACAGCACCCATATAATAGTACCAACCACAGCACCCATATAATAGTACCAACCACAGCACCCATATAATAGTGCCAACCACAGCACCCATATAATAGTACCAACCACAGCACCCATATAATAGTACCAACCACAGCACCCATATAATAGTACCAACCACAGCACCCATATAATAGTGCCAACCACAGCACCCATATAATAGTGCCAACCACAGCACCCATATAATAGTACCAACCACAGCACTCATATAATAGTACCAATCACAGCACCCATATAATAGTACCAACCACAGCACCCATATAATAGTACCAACCACAGCACCCATATAATAGTGCCAACCACAGCACCCATATAATAGTACCAACCACAGCACCCATATAATAGTGCCAACCACAGCACCCATATAATAGTACCAACCACAGCACTCATATAATAGTGCCAACCACAGCACCCATATAATAGTACCAACCACAGCACCCATATAATAGTACCAATCACAGCACCCATATAATAGTACCAATCACAGCACCCATATAATAGTACCAACCACAGCACCCATATAATAGTGCCAACCACAGCACCCATATAATAGTACCAACCACAGCACCCATATAATAGTGCCAACCACAGCACCCATATAATAGTACCAACCACAGCACTCATATAATAGAACTCACCACAGCACCCATATAATAGTACCAACCACAGCACCCATATAATAGTACCAACCACAGCACCCATATAATAGAACTCACCACAGCACCCATATAATAGTACCAACCACAGCACTCATATAATAGAACTCACCACAGCACCCATATAATAGTGCCAACCACAGCACCCATATAATAGTACCAACCACAGCACTCATATAATAGAACTCACCACAGCACCCATATAATAGTGCCAACCACAGCACCCATATAATAGTGCCAACCACAGCACCCATATAATAGTACCAACCACAGCACCCATATAATAGTACCAACCACAGCACCCATATAATAGTACCAACCACAGCACTCATATAATAGAACTCACCACAGCACCCAT
Organism: Eleutherodactylus coqui; assembly: GCA_035609135.1. Taxonomy (NCBI): domain Eukaryota; kingdom Metazoa; phylum Chordata; class Amphibia; order Anura; family Eleutherodactylidae; genus Eleutherodactylus; species Eleutherodactylus coqui. Next base: position 147,709,127 of record CM069415.1, read on the forward strand.
ATAATAGTGCCAACCACAGCACCCATATAATAGTACCAACCACAGCACTCATATAATAGAACTCACCACAGCACCCATATAATAGTACCAACCACAGCACCCATATAATAGTACCAACCACAGCACTCATATAATAGTACAAATCACAGCACTCATATAATAGAACTCACCACAGCACCCATATAATAGTGCCAACCACAGCACCCATATAATAGTACCAACCACAGCACCCATATAATAGTACCAACCACAGCACTCATATAATAGAACTCACCACAGCACCCATATAATAGTGCCAACCACAGCACCCATATAATAGTACCAACCACAGCACCCATATAATAGAACTCACCACAGCACCCATATAATAGTACCAACCACAGCACTCATATAATAGAACTCACCACAGCACCCATATAATAGTGCCAACCACAGCACCCATATAATAGTACCAACCACAGCACTCATATAATAGAACTCACCACAGCACCCATATAATAGTGCCAACCACAGCACCCATATAATAGTGCCAACCACAGCACCCATATAATAGTACCAACCACAGCACCCATATAATAGAACTCACCACAGCACCCATATAATAGTACCAACCACAGCACTCATATAATAGAACTCACCACAGCACCCATATAATAGTGCCAACCACAGCACCCATATAATAGTACCAACCACAGCACTCATATAATAGAACTCACCACAGCACCCATATAATAGTGCCAACCACAGCACCCATATAATAGTGCCAACCACAGCACCCATATAATAGTACCAACCACAGCACCCATATAATAGAACTCACCACAGCACCCATATAATAGTACCAACCACAGCACTCATATAATAGAACTCACCACAGCACCCATATAATAGTACCAACCACAGCACCCATATAATAGTACCAACCACAGCACTCATATAATAGAACTCACCACAGCACCCATATAATAGTGCCAACCACAGCACCCATATAATAGTGCCAACCACAGCACCCATATAATAGTGCCAACCACAGCACCCATATAATAGTACCAACCACAGCACCCATATAATAGTACCAACCACAGCACCCATATAATAGTACCAACCACAGCACTCATATAATAGAACTCACCACAGCACCCATATAATAGTGCCAACCACAGCACCCATATAATAGTACCAACCACAGCACTCATATAATAGAACTCACCACAGCACCCATATAATAGTACCAACCACAGCACCCATATAATAGTACCAACCACAGCACTCATATAATAGAACTCACCACAGCACCCATATAATAGTGCCAACCACAGCACCCATATAATAGTACCAACCACAGCACCCATATAATAGAACTCACCACAGCACCCATATAATAGTACCAACCACAGCACCCATATAATAGTACCAACCACAGCACTCATATAATAGAACTCACCACAGCACCCATATAATAGTGCCAACCACAGCACCCATATAATAGTACCAACCACAGCACTCATATAATAGAACTCACCACAGCACCCATATAATAGTGCCAACCACAGCACCCATATAATAGTGCCAACCACAGCACCCATATAATAGTACCAACCACAGCACCCATATAATAGTGCCAACCACAGCACCCATATAATAGTACCAACCACAGCACTCATATAATAGAACTCACCACAGCACCCATATAATAGTACCAACCACAGCACCCATATAATAGTGCCAACCACAGCACCCATATAATAGAACTCACCACAGCACCCATATAATAGTACCAACCACAGCACTCATATAATAGAACTCACCACAGCACCCATATAATAGTGCCAACCACAGCACCCATATAATAGTACCAACCACAGCACCCATATAATAGTGCCAATAACAGCACCCATATAATAATGCCAACCACAGCACCCATATAATAGTGCCAACCACAGCACCCATATAATAGTACCAACCACAGCACCCATATAATAGTACCAACCACAGCACCCATATAATAGTGCCAACCACAGCACCCATATAATAATGCCAACCACAGCACCCATATAATAGTACCAACCACAGCACCCATATAATAGTGCCAATAACAGCAACCATATAATAGTGTTCATATATAAGTGCCAACCATAGTGCCTATATAATAATACTAACCGTTACTCTCATATACTGGTGCCAACTATAGTGCTCATATAATAGTGCCAACCATAATATTTATATTATTGTGCCAACAATAGCCCTCATATATTAGTGGCAACCATAATACCCATATAACAGTACCAACCATAGAACTAATACTAGTGGCAATCTTACTGCTCCCATATTAGTACCAACCACTGCGCCCATAGGATAGTACTAACCATAGTGCTCGTAGTGCCAACCACAATATTTATATCATTGTGCCAACCAAGCGCTCATAAGATAGTGTCATCCATAGTATTTATATCACTGCAGCACTTACTACAGTGATACTACACATACTGGTGCTAACCATGGCACTCATATAATACTGCCAGCCTCAGTGCTTATATATCGCTGCCAACCATGCTAACTGTAGTATTCATATAAATAGTGGCACTCATAGCTCTTACCTAATAGGGCCAACCGTAGGGCTCACATCACTGTGCCAACCACAGTGCTCCTATATTAGTGCCAACTATAGTGCTGATATAGGTATAGCGTACGGACAGCTCCAGATTTGGTAAAATGGCGCAGTAGGTTGATAAATATGTCGTATAAGACCGCAGCAGAAGAGCCCCGCTGCAGTGAGTCGGACGCGACGCCAGGCGTTTACATGGCAGGATGGTAATGGATAAACCTTGTATTTTCTACATTATGGACAGGAGGAGGGATGGCGACGCTCGTACATAATGAGCTCTAATTGTTTCCTCGCGAGCTCGTGGCGATAGACTGGGCGCCGTCTTGTAGCTGCTCTCTACGTACGGAGCGCACTGCGTCGGAGTCATCAATGTCCCTCTAAGCCAAGTTCTCCCTATTCTCCCCTTCATGGCTCTGGGCTGGTAATTCTTCATAAACGGTAATGTAATCCAGTAGCGCTGCTGGACGCATAACGAGCCGGCGATATACACTGATTACAGAGGGATATTCAATAAAGGGAGTCGTCTCATCTGGGGGCACTGCGAGCAACGAGCTGCCCTATTTACCAAAAAGAACGGCATTTCTGGGGGAGTTGGAGTTTAATTTCACATTTACTTATTGTATTGTTTATGAACATGTTAGTAGTAGAAGAGCGCCACCAATAGGCCAAGTAAGGAGGATGAAGGGAGGCAAGAGGTCCAAGCCCAGTAATGACATAAAGGGGTCTCCGTCTTGGGATACGGACTTGTAAAAAAGTAACAAAAAACTACAAATATTACAGAAATAAACAGAAAAGCTCCAACTGGAGGCGGATTGGGGTGTTTTCTGCCATCACTGTTCTGTGATTCTTCCACCTTGTAACCAGAGGTGTCGCTCTACGAGCCGTTGTGGAAGCAGTAGCACTTGGGGCCTGGTGCCTGATGGTGTCCAAGGACCCCCTGGTATTATAATTGACACGGGCTAGGTGGGCTCCGGGTGGGATCACCTGCCATACCTCCACTGGTAGCACTATATGTTCTTGGATGTGGAGGCGGCGGTCAATGTCAATGCATGTTAAATGACCCTTGAGTGGAGAGGACCGCCCGTCCGTCATTGCACACCTCCAGTCTAGCAGCTGATATGAATGTCCGACTGCCTGACAGCTGCAGCCCCTGCTCTGTCTAGTAGACCCGAGAGGCTGCCGGCACAGAGATGAGGCGCCTGTGGGCAGCGGAGGAGCTGTCATACTGCTGTCCACCCCTCCACTAGAGGAAGCGACCGCAGTGGTGCCGTGTTCCTCTGTCCTCATTCAGCGAGAAGGCTTGTCCAGCGTCTTCTAGCGCCGCTCTGTGCCCAGCCTGGTCACACCATCATTTTGTTTAGTCATTTCGGAACACTTTGTAGCGTTTAAGTAGAATTATAAGGTGCGGCTCTATGAAATACGTCCAATGTACAAACACAGAGGTATATAGTATAAGCCTATCTGGACAAACCCACCAGTGAGCTAACCAAAGAACAAGCCAACCAACCAGTATACTAACTAAATTACCACCCACCCAACTAAACTACTAACTGAACAGACTACTAGTCAATCAACCAACCAACCAGCCTACGGACAAACCTCCCACCTAAATAAGCTATCCACTAACCAACCAGACCTAACCAACAGACAAACCAACCCACTTACTAATACAATTGTCACCCAACTAAACTGTCTGCTAAGTGACCAGACTACTGCTGAACCAACCAACTAACTACCAATAAACCTCTCATCCACCTAGTTAAGCTGTCATTTAATCCACCAGACTACTACTCAACAAAACAATGAACGAGCCAAGCAGTCTGCTAACCAACGAATGAAGGGCCTGATAATGCTTCCCATCATTGGGACATGTAATTGTGCCAGTGATCGGCGGACGGACGAGCAAACACTTGTTCATCTTGTTTGAGCTGGAGAATACATGATGCTATTGGCACCACATTTCCTTGTGTGAATGGGGGTGTGCTGCCTACAAATACAGCAGACATAGATCCCCTGTGTCTCTAACCAACCTGACTTTGAGCTGAGTCTGGGGGCCGCACCCCACACTGTCTGGTTTTACCTCTTATCCTCACCAGTCGGATTTTAGTCTTTGCTTTGGGGTACCCCCAACCGCGTCCCCAGAAACAGTCATGTTACAGAGACAGCTGACATTACATGGTCCGAAAAACTGTAGGGTGCAGACAGAGACCTAGTCAAGGAACTAGCCAAAGGTAGGGCAGGCGGATGTCTTACATAGTAAAGAAACAGGCCGAGGGTCAGTAGGCAGAGAAATGTGCAGGCAATAAACAAGCCGGGCACGAGTCAATCACCAGGAGATCCGATAGGAGACAACTAGCACCTACACACAGTGGAGACGGGTTGCTGGCTCCTGTAGATGGATGGAGTATCCCTAAATAGTGCTGAGCGGTTATTGGAATGATTGGTTTGGGGTGGGAATGGACCAATCTCATCAAAATCATCGCGTATCAGGACGCCCCATTCCAATTCCCATTAAAGTCAGTGGAAGTAAAAATCGGGTTCAGTAATTTGGAAGGTCCCAATACAGCCACACTGTGGCAGCTCTTCCATGAATGTGGCTCAGTGGTTAGTGCTGCTGCCTTGCAGTGCTGGGATGCTTGGTTGATATTTCACCAAGGACAACATCGACATGGACTTGGAAAACCTCCATACAGATTTGAATGGTCAGATTTGAATCTAGAGCTATCAAGCTTGTTCTTCTTTCTCCTTCTTCTCTGGAGGACGAAGCAGGAGAAAGCTGGATATCTCAATGTTGTAGGTTCATGCACATCTGATGGAGATTGTGTTCTCTTGGTGTTCATTCTTCTTTTCCTTCTGGAGAAGGAGGACAAAGGTTTTTATAGCATGTGCTTGCCATGGTGACCTATTGGCCCTCCGTGATTACATGGCCACTAAGGTAGTTACTATTACTACTGGGGCCACTATGGAGGTCCCTACTAAGACTGTGTGTGGTGCACCGGGGGTTAATACAGCAGGTTAGCAGGGGTTGTAGTTATTATGTCACATGGCAGGGTGGCTTCACTAACCTGAGGGTCCCGGCTCCACATCGTACCTTTTGTCTAGGGAGCTTCTTCACTTATATGGAGTGCAGGATGGGCTTCTGACACAAAGATTTGGTGACACAACTTTAGACTTTACTGTAACTGGTTCTGCACATCCAGGGTACAGCAGCCCATTATAGCGTAACATGAGGTGCTACCACGGATGATCATTTGGCTATCATGACTGTAAAGTGGCTGCTTTAGCAGAGGTACTGGAGCGACAGCCTGTAATGCTCTTGGTAATGTCTCCTACTTGGTTGGTAGCAGAAATATCTTTGCTACCAGTTATTAATTCAGTTCTTAACATGCACAGTCCAATTTAGATTAACATCTGCTGTGAGGCTCCACTCAAATTGCATTCCAATACCCACTTGTTGCTCACCATTCAGTTCCGTCACGCGGTACCTGGAAGGATGCATGTGGGGATGATTCATCAGCGTGGTAGCTGACTAGCACTGTTTCCACCATAGGTTAGAAATCAGCATATGCAGAGGGTCCTTGTACAACTTATCCTTTCTGTCTATGGCTTCAGCTCTGTCCCTTTTCCTCATAGCTCATGACATAGTAATTCCCTACACGACGTGGACTGGCACAAATGGCAGGGTGGGTGAAGACCCCAGGGGCTCTTTCTCAGGGCTTTTCATTGAGCTGACAGGCTGCACTCCTCCTCTCTCACTCTACATCCCCAAAACTGAACTCTGACTGTCTGGCTCCTCCCACATTCCCGGGGATTGTTCTGCAAAAACTATTGCAACTCTGCAAAATTTGCTGAGGGTCTGCTTGATAACCCAAATCACATCTCATCTGTACAATTTAACCCTTATATCTCTGCACAGCCTGAACTAATGCAAGGTTTTGCAATTATAAGACAATGTATAGAATTATGGATGTGAAAAATATGCTTTATGCAACCACATGATAACTTTGTACTGGGGTGTAAGGAAAACTCTGGTCCTGGGACACTATATGTGGATACTAATGTGGGCAACTATTCCTACTCTATGGAGGACATTTGAAAAAGACTTTGTGTCGAAACGTCATGTATCTGTGACTTGAGGAGGAATAAAGCTCTGCATCATTTATCTGCACCTGGTTTGCTGCCATACTTTTCTCTACATACTCTATGGAGGACACTATTACTACTGGGGCCACTATGAGGGGCACTATTACAACTGGGCTACTAACGCAGGTCACTATCACTACTGGGGCCACTATTACTACTGAGGTAGTATAGGGGTTGCTATTACTGTGAGGGGGTCTCTGAAAGGCACTATTATGGGATAATGAGGGCGTGGCTTTGAGTTAGAGGGATGTGGCCTGTCATAAAATTTTGTCTGAGCACGCCGCTACTTTTTGTCCCTATTTTTGTTTTTCACTGGTTGGAAGGTGTGAATAAACCAGCAGCCAGCACTCCCGTCTGTCCATGTCAGTGCCCCTTCGTATTCACCACAGTTTGGCGCTCTTCAGGTCCTGCATACGACGACTGCTGATGTCCTGACGGCCGGTCCCCTCATTGTCCTTGTTCCCTGCAGAGCATCTCGCCTTCCGCCCGGCTGCTTGTTTTTCCTCTTACTATTAAGCCAGAATGTGTTGTGTTTGTGCAGATTTTACGGCTGTTTGGCGGCGTCGGGCAGATTAGATGGCGGCTCCGCTATCGATGCAATTTGTTTTAGGTGAACAATCCAAAGTCTCACTTTGCAATGACATACAGCACGCCGGCATTAAGCAGACATATCCTAAATGAATCAGGCGCAGAATGAGCACCTCAAGTCAAAGACACATAAAAATATACTAAAAAAGCACAATCAATTCAGGATTGGCCCTCAGCGCACGAGGACATCGCTTCTCAATTCCGAGATTATCCCGTGGGAGTTATTATATTTTTCCTCTTAGAAAATGCGCGGCTATATTTCTTAATTATTGCTGACATTTAGCCGTAATCTCCCAAGCTTCCTCCAAGGAGCCGTATAAACAGTCAATTCATTCCAACAACAAAGTATCGGCTGAATACATTTAGAAGTGGAGTAGCGGCGGCGCGGCGCAGGAAGGTCGCTCCTCCCGCACAAGGTGGCCCCAGAAACAAACTCTGTCCGCTCACACGGGCGCAGCGGATTCAGGAGTGTGAATGGCTGCCAGTTACGTGGGCCAAGTCTGCGGATTACTGGCATATTGTGGCGTTTTGGACGTGCGAGCACTAACAAAAATAATAAGAAATGCAAGAAGGTGCAGGAGATTTCTGCCTCCTTCGTGGCCAAATACGCAGCGAGTACGTTTGTATCACATATTCACTGCGTATTTTTCACGCTCCCATAGACTTCTGTGGGCGATCAGTCTGTAATGTGGCCGAATTAGGACACGCTGCGACTTGTTTCATACACCTAAAATACAAACGTGAGAATCCCATGTTTGACCGCCCCATGGAAGTCTATGGCGACACGTGACCTCTGAGGACGGTAAGAGCGACACGTGACACCTGAGGACGGTAAGACCAACACGTGACCTCTGAGGACGGTAAGAGCGACACGTGACCTCTGAGGACTGTAAGAGCGACACGTGACCTCTGAGGACGGTAACAGCGACACGTGACCTCTGAGGACGATAAGAGCGACACGTGACACCTGAGGACGGTAAGACCAACACGTGACCTCTGAGGACGGTAAGAGCGACACGTGACCACTGAGGACAGTAAGAGCGACACGTGACCACTGAGGACAGTAAGAGCGACACGTGACCGCTGAGGACAGTAAGAGCGACACGTGACCGCTGAGGACGGTAAGAGCGACACGTGACCGCTGAGGACGGTAAGAGCGACACGTGACTGCTGAGGACAGTAAGAGCGACACGTGACCACTGAGGACGGTAAGAGCGACACGTGACCTCTGAGGACAGTAAGAGCGACACGTGACCGCTGAGGACAGTAAGAGCGACACGTGACTGCTGAGGACAGTAAGAGCGACACGTGACCTCTGAGGACAGTAAGAGCGACACGTGACCTATGAGGACAGTAAGAGCGACACGTGACCGCTGAGGACAGTAAGAGCGACACGTGACCTCTGAGGACAGTAAGAGCGACACGTGACCTATGAGGACAGTAAGAGCGACACGTGACCTCTGAGGACAGTAAGACCAACACGTGACCGCTGAGGACAGTAAGAGCGACACGTGACCGCTGAGGACGGTAAGAGCAACACGTGACCGCTAAGGACGGTAAGAGCGACACGTCACCGCTGAGGACAGTAAGAGCGACACGTGACCGCTGAGGACGGTAAGAGCGACACGTGACCTCTGAGGACGGTAAGACCAACACGTGACCGCTGAGGACGGTAAGAGCGACACGTGACCTCAGAGGACAGTAAGAGCGACACGTGACCACTGAGGACGGTAAGAGCGACACGTGACCTCAGAGGACAGTAAGAGCGACACGTGACCACTGAGGACGGTAAGAGCGACACGTGACCACTGAGGACGGTAAGAGCGACACGTGACCACTGAGGACGGTAGAAGAGCGACACGTGACCGCTGAGGACAGTAAGAGCGACACGTGACCACTGAGGACAGTAAGAGCGAGACGTGACCATTGAGGACAGTAAGAGTGACAAGTCACCGCTGAGGACGGTAAGAGCGACACGTGACCGCTGAGGACAGTAAGAGCGACACGTGACCGCTGAGGACAGTAAGAGCGACACGTGACCGCTGAGGACAGTAAGAGCGACACGTGACCGCTGAGGACGATAAGAGCGACACGTGACCGGTGAGGACAGTAAGAGCGACACGTGACTGCTGAGGACAGTAAGAGCGACACGTGACCGCTGAGGACAGTAAGAGCGACACGTCACCGCTGAAGACAGTAAGAGCGACACGTGACCGCTGAGGACGGTAAGAGCGACACGTGACCTCTGAGGACGGTAAGACCAACACGTGACCGCTGAGGACAGTAATAGCGACACGTGACCACTGAGGACGGTAAGAGCGACACGTGACCGCTGAGGACAGTAAGAGCGACACGTGACCGCTGAGGACGATAAGAGCGACACGTGACCGGTGAGGACAGTAAGAGCGACACGTGACCGCTGAGGACAGTAAGAGCGACACGTTACCGCTGAGGACGGTAAGAGCGACACGTGACCACTGAGGACAGTAAGAGCGACACGTGACCGCTGAGGACAGTAAGAGCGACACGTGACCGCTGAGGACAGTAAGACCGACACGTGACCTCTGAGGACGGTAAGAGCGACACGTGACCGCTGAGGACAGTAAGACCGACACGTTACCGCTGAGGACGGTAAGAGCGACACGTTACCGCTGAGGACAGTAAGAGCGACACGTGACCGCTGAGGACAGTAAGACCGACACGTGACCTCTGAGGACGGTAAGAGCGACACGTGACCACTGAGGACAGTAAGAGCGACACGTGACCGCTGAGGACGGTAAGAGCGACACGTTACCGCTGAGGACAGTAAGACCGACACGTGACCTCTGAGGACGGTAAGAGCGACACGTGACCACTGAGGACGGTAAGACCAACAAGTGACCTCTGAGGACAGTAAGAGCGACACGTGACCGCTGAGGACAGTAAGAGCAACACGTGACCGCTGAGGACAGTAAGAGCGACACGTGACCGCTGAGGACGGTAAGAGCGACACGTGACCGCTGAGGACAGTAAGAGCGACACGTGACCACTGAGGACAGTAAAAGCGACACGTGACCGCTGAGGACAGTAAGAGCGACACGTGACTGCTGAGGACAGTAAGAGCGACACGTGACCGCTGAGGACAGTAGGAGCGACACGTGACCGCTAAGGACGGTAAGAGCGACACGTGACCGCTGAGGACAGTAAGAGCGACACGTGACCTCTGAGGACAGTAGGAGCGACACGTGACCTCTGAGGACGGTAAGAGCGACACGTGACCGCTACGGACGGTAAGAGCGACACGTCACCGCTGAGGACAGTAAGAGCGACACGTGACCGCTGAGGACGGTAAGAGCGATACGTGACCTCTGAGGACGGTAAGAGCGACACGTGACCGCTGAGGACGGTAAGAGCGACACGTGACCGCTGAGGACAGTAAGAGCGACACGTGACCGCTGAGGACAGTAAGAGCGACACGTGACCATTGAGGACGGTAAGAGCGACACGTTACCGCTGAGGACGGTAAGACCAACACGTGACCTCTGAGGACGGTAAGAGCGACACGTGACCTCTGAGGACAGTAAGAGCGACACGTTATCGCTGAGGACAGTAAGAGCGACACGTGACCTCTGAGGACGGTAAGACCAACACGTGACCGCTGAGGACAGTAAGAGCGACACGTGACCTCTGAGGACAGTAAGAGCGACACGTCACCGCTGAGGACAGTAAGAGCGACACGTCACCGCTGAGGACAGTAAGAGCGACACGTGACCTCTGAGAACGGTAAGAGCGACACGTGACCTCTGAGGACAGTAAGAGCGACACGTGACCATTGAGGACAGTAAGACCGACACGTGACCACTGAGGACAGTAAGAGCGACAAGTCACCGCTGAGGACAGTAAGAGCGACACGTGACCGCTGAGGACAGTAAGAGCAACACGTGACCGCTGAGGACAGTAAGACCAACACGTGACCTCTGAGGACAGTAAGAGCGACACGTGACCGCTGAGGACAGTAAGAGCGACACGTGACCGCTGAGGACAGTAAGAGCGACACGTGACCGCGGAGGACGGTAAGAGCGACACGTGACGCTGCTTTAGATGCTTTAGAATCCATCAGATCACAGCGCATATCAGCCGACCGTGAAAACGACGGGCCGATGTATGCTCATGGGAAAGAAGCCTTAAAAAGGGTCTCATCCTAAGAAGTTCCACTGGCAACCGTGTCCATCAGATTCTAATCCCTCGTTGAGATGCGAGTCAAGTGCTGTTAGCAAACCATGAGCAATCACAAAACTGAGGCTACAACAAGACAGAGATTCTACTGGATTGGAACGGGCGCGGACATCGCTGTCAGGAGCGAACTGCTTGTGAGACCCGCAGAAGAGCTGAAATGACCAGAAGGCCACTCTTCATCCAATTACTAACAGGCCTTTTGGACTTTTGGCAATTGATCATCTGAAGATAGAGACTAGTTCCTCTGGATACAACTTTGTACTCACCCTAATTGATCGTTATACTAAACTCACTGTAGATGCTCCAGCAGCTATTGTGTGGGAACCCTTCATTCCTAATTACGGAGGCCCTGACAAGTGCTGTCTGATAGAGCTTCTGCGTCCAACTATTTCAGGAACCATGTGATGTCTACCATCGTAAAAGTTGAGGACCCCAGCGTATCATCCCCAAGGGAGCAGACTGTGTGAAGAAGCTAATCAGACGATCCTAGAACTGTTGGGAACCAATCCTCAGAGTCATCGAGCTCCTTGGCCAGCGTTGTCACCTGAACGAGTACACATGTATAACACTGCTCCACTGGCTGCACCCCGGACTACCTTCTGTTTGGGCGGTAAGGAAGACTACCTGCTTCTTTTTAATCTGGGTGTTCACGTTTCTGACGACACTAATCCTATGCCTAAAACAGAATGGGTTCAAGACCGTCAGCGTTGCCTCAAGGAAGCTCAAGATATTGTGGATAATCCAGAGACTTTAACAGAAATGCACTCGCCAACGGATTCCCTAAAAACACTTGCGAGTTATCTAATTCCTAAAATAATAGGCTGTCGCGCATCCCAGTATTTACACTTCTCCATCCCTCAGACCTCAGTACACACCGGGGATGACTGTGTTTTAAATAGGGGGAAACTATAGTGGCCTGGGGGATCCCCAGGGTAGCCACACAATCCCCAGTCCTGTAACACCTCGCTATGTGGTCCTAGGAGACATGGAAGGTGCTGTACATTGCAAAGACCCTATCTTTCCACTTTCTTCACAAGCTTAAGCTCACTACTTGGCAACAGCTGTCTGCTGATTGGCTACTTCTCATTCTATCCCTGATTGGTAGAGGGGGAAGGGTCAGAGCCAAGAGCAGGAAAGTGTGCAGGGGGAGCCAGGATGTTGGGAGGAGTTTGGAGAAAGTGCGGGAGAGAAGACAGGAAGTGAAGGAGGAGTTAGACGGGGAAGGGAGGAGGTTCTTGGAGGTGGAGGTGCTACCGCTAAGGACAGTAATATCTTCATGTGACCGCTGAGGACAGTAATATCACCAATGTTATTAACATAGCAGGCGGCTCCCAGTGGACTCCGCCCCATATGCCATTTGCAGTAGTCACCAGTAGGTTCTTAAACTCTTTAGGACCAGAGATTTATTGCGTTTTATTTTTCCGTTCCTGTCTTCCAAGAGCCATAACTTTTTTATTTTTCCATTGACGTGTCTGTAAGAGGGCTTGTTGTTTTTTGCAGGACAAGTTGGGTTTTTTAATGGTACCTTTTAACCCCTTGAGTGGCACGCCCGGAAATTTTCTGGGACGAGCTCCACTGCCCATAGCGATATAGCCCAGGAGATTTCCAGGCTATGTTTTACTATGGGAGCTGCAGAGCAGAATGCCACAAGCTGATGCAGTGTGCTCCGCCTGCACAGTCCCACACAGGACAGTGCAGGACTTTGAAAAAAGAAGCAGGAAGATATTACCGATCTGTCGTCAACTTCCAGCTTCTATTTTCAAATTCCTGCACTGCTTTGTTTACAGGTTGCCACGGAGACCATCAGCTTGTCAGAAGCCAGCCAATGGTCTCTATGGCAGGGTAAAGGCTTATGCATGGCTGTCAGAGGATAGCCAGGCATCAGCTCTTACACAGCAGAGAATGGAGAAAACCTCTGATCTCTGCTGGGTTAACCCTTTACATGCCGCAGTCTATGAGACCACAGCATGTAAAGGGCTGACAGAGGGACGGGGCTCCCTCTAACAGAAGATAGCGGGGCACCAGCTCTTACACAGCAGAGAATGGAGAAAACCTCTGATCTCTGCTGTGTTAACCCTTTACATGCTGTGGTCTGGTCTATGTGATCACAGCATGTAAAGGGCTGACAGAGGGACGGGGCTCACTCTGTCAGAGGACAACCAGGCACCAGCTCTTACACAGCAGAGAATGGAGAAAACCTCTGATCTCTGCTGTTTAACCCTTTACATGCCACGGTCTTTATGATTGCAGTATGTAAAGGGCTGTCACCATCGGACCCCGGAATGTGATCAGGGCGCCCTGATAGGTCTCTGTGAAAGTCCTCTAAAGGGACAAAAAAAGTAAAAAAAATTATAAATAAAATAAAAATAAAAACACTTTTCTCCCTTTTCTTTGTAAAAATTAAAGACAAAATTACACATGTGGGATCCCTGCGTCATAATGACCCAGAGGAGGAAGTTAGTACATTATTTAACCCCTTAATGAAGCGGACCCTTTTTTTCTTTTTTCCCCTTTTCTTTTTTTCCTCCTGTTCGCCGTCTATCTGCTCGCTCCTATTAAGGGTAATTGATGTGATCCGGAGCAGCACTCCAACAGCTGGAAAGCCTGAGGTTCATCTAGAAAGGATGTCAGTCATGTAGCGTACACAATGATTCTCCGGCGAGGCCTCCAGTCACCACAGAGTCCTCCTAGGACCGCGATACATTGTACTCTGTGGACTTCATCACAGCCGGCACTTCTCTCTGTTACCTGTCACTGAAATCGGCGCCCAGAGACGTCCAACACGCTGAGCGTCTGTTTACAATATGGTCGTCTCCCCACCTACTGGCACTGCAGGGGTGAATGACAATACAGAATGGCTGTGATTGGTTAATCAAGCGCCGGCTCTCATTGGCTGTCACAGCGCTCGATTAACCAATCAGAGGATTAGCTTGCTGGAAACTGGGTATTGAAACCCCACTTTCAGTAGGAACTGCTGTGTTGGCGTGCCGGAGGACACAGAAGCCTAAAGCAGTAACGGAGAACAGCGCAAGGACCCGAACGCTGGTGGTGGGTAAGTATTCCTTTTTTTTTTGCATGTAGTGTAGCTAGGTCTTATTTTTGGAGGAGGGCTTATATTTCAACCCCGCCCTGTAAATCATGGTAGGGCTTATTATCGGGAAAACGCGATAGATAGATAGATAGATAGATAGGAGATAGATAGGAGATAGATAGATAGATAGATAGATAGATAGGAGATAGATAGGAGATAGATAGATAGATAGATAGATAGATAGATAGATAGATAGATAGATAGATAGATAGATAGGAGATAGATAGATAGATAGATAGATGGATAGATAGATAGATAGATAGATAGGAGATAGATAGTATGATGTAGAGACTTTAGGCTGTTAGATATTTTGTCTGTGTCGCAGCATCCATTTTTATGTCAGCCCATTCAGTATGGCGCGGCTACCTTAGTCCCACTTGGTTTGGCAACACTGCTGTGGGGTTTGTAAGTGAAGGTCTAAATGCTTCTCAGCTGAGTGGTGAACGGGGCTTTGAAGCAGCTGAAGGCTTCAAAAATGCTTCAAAAAGACTGTCACAACCCCACAGGGGTCTGTAATATAGCACAGCCCCTGCTGAACCAGAGCTAGGAAATGTTTACAATAGGAGATAAGGACAGGGATGGGCTCTTCACAAGCCACTAACCTCTCCTCCCCACCTTGGACCGGGCCACCGCCAGACCTGATATCTTTTGGAGCCAATTTTAACAAAGGAAATTCTCTCAAACAAAGAGGAAATGTGCTTTGGAAATGATGACCGATCTGTAAATGATGACCGATCTGCAAATGATGACCGATCTGTAAATGATGACCGATCTGTAAATGATGACTGATCTGTAAATGATGACGGATCTGTAAATGATGACCGATCTGTAAATGATGACCGATCTGTAAATGATGACTGATCTGTAAATGATGACGGATCTGTAAATGATGACCGATCTGTAAATGATGACCGATCTGTAAATGATGACGGATCTGTAAATGATGACCGATCTGTAAATGATGACCGATCTGTAAATGATGACTGATCTGTAAATGATGACCGATCTGTAAATGATGACTGATCTGTAAATGATGACCGATCTGTAAATGATGACCGATCTGTAAATGATGACCGATCTGTAAATGATGACCGATCTGTAAATGATGACTGATCTGTAAATGATGACCGATCTGTAAATGATGACCGATCTGTAAATGATGACTGATCTGTAAATGATGACCGATCTGTAAATGATGACCCATCTGTAAATGATGACCCATCTGTAAATGATGACCCATCTGTAAATGATGACCGATCTGTAAATGATGACCGATCTGTAAATGATGACCGATCTGTAAATGATGACTGATCTGTAAATGATGACCGATCTGTAAATGATGACCGATCTGTAAATGATGACTGATCTGTAAATGATCACTATCTGTAAATGATGACCGATCTGTAAATGATGACCCATCTGTAAATGATGACCGATCTGTAAATGATGACCGATCTGTAAATGATGACCCATCTGTAAATGATGACCGATCTGTAAATGATGACCGATCTGTAAATGATGACTGATCTGTAAATGATGACCGATCTGTAAATGATGACCGATCTGTAAATGATGACCGATCTGTAAATGATGACTGATCTGTAAATGATGACCGATCTGTAAATGATGACCGATCTGTACATCACAGCCGGTCAGCAACGATATTTATCGGAACATGGTATCATCTTCAATCAGACACAGGTGCTCCCATCCTTGCGAGACACTCAGAACACCCAGAAACGCAAATCTAGGAAAATATGTACTCAAAGACATTTGTGTGCGGCTCAAACCATATATAAAATCATGAGAGGAAACCTATCTGGCATATTTTCATTCTGGGTCCCACCCACACCAAGTTATGGCGATATGGATTTCAGGGCCCATGTGCTCCGGTGTAAGCCAAAACCCCATGGGGGTTGGAAGGAGCTGAATGAAAGTTACCTCACCCAGGGTTTACAAATCGCACATGGACTTGTGCTCAGGGCTTGGGGTGCACCATGCATGCGGACTGCCCTGTAATTCTGTGTGACTCCATACAAAGAAGGGTAACGTTTTCCTGTTTGTTTCCAAATACTGCTTGTTGTGTATTAATACGGTATTTCCTTGTACTCCCGTGTAACAACTTTTTTTGTATATCTTTTGTACATGTCTATATTTTGCACTGCTTGACCTTTTCTAGAATAAATCTACAATTTGTTAGTTAACCCTTGTCAGTTTTAAAACGAATCATAATTTCGAAGATTTTGTTCAGAATTCATAAATCTGGGTCCCAGCTTCCCTCCACAGCTGGCGGCGGCAGCGTGTGTTTGTGTGGGTATTGCAAAGTGTTGAATGGTTAGAAGGGAGCAGGGGGTGATTTGACCTTCTAGTCTGTATGCATGCAGAAGCCTGGGAAAGCTGGGCACAGATCCACCTGTATTCTAAGGACTCCACACTTGCTAGAGTGATGGATCGAGGCTTGGCTGTGATGGTTCTTAGTGGCGAGTGCGCTCGGAATAGTCGATCCATGAGTAATCACAGACAAAGGCAGGTACCACAGGTATCGTCCCCTCTCCTCTCTCTCCTGTCTACGTGTCCACATAATATTGCCATACAACAGGGGTGTCAAACTCATTTTCACCGAAGGCCACATCAGCATTGTGGTTACCTTCAAAGGGCCGTTTATAAGCGCTCGTTTACATGGACGCGCTCGCGCTCCATATTATGCAAGCATTTTCAGTGTGAAAACCTTGATTTGCATCGGGGTATTCAGACCTGCGCTTTCATGCTTGTATTTTATGTGCATACAATAATCACAGCGCGTCCTCTATTGGTCCGAATTACACAACCAAATTGCCCATTCAAGTCAATGGGATGGAATAAACACGCTTGTAAGAAAACCACAAGCAGGTCCAAATAGGCAGTAAACTTTGGTATGAACGTATTTCACAGACTGCATGTTCCCATGTGAATGAGCCCTATAACTACTCCTTAACATGGCCGTGGGGCTCTGTGCACTGTGGTGGGTTTCTCTGGAGGCGCGGGCTGTAAGCAGGCAGGAGTTACACCACACATACTAGCACCAAGTGGCGGGGGCCCAGCAGCTCTCTGGTGGAGGCACTTTATACTTGGCTGCTCATAAATGAGTAAAAATTGTTCCATGAGAGATTTTATGGCACCACTTGGTCAGTAAAAGGCCAAGATGTCCTGAAGGAGCAGGTTAGATAATAGTCCTCCGCTTCAACCTCATTACTCCCAAGCTTCCTACCTTGGCAGGTGGTTAGGGTGCCCAGGTAGAGCTAGCAGAGCTGTGCCACCACTTGTGAGTTGCTAAACAGATTGGTGTGGTGGTGCGCCGCAACTCAGTATCCAAGATGGCACCCGCTTCCTGTGCTGCCACCGCCCCCTCTGCCAAGTGCTGGCTGCGTCCTCTGGGAAAACTAGAGAGACGCTCTTCCTGCGTCCAGACCTTGGGGCCACATAAAAGGACATGGGGGCTGTATGTGGCCTGCGGGCCTAAAGTTTGACACATATGCCATACAAGGTCCAGACAAAACCGCCATCCAATGTCCAGACAATATCACTGTACATATCTACACAATACCGCCATCTAATGTCCACACAACATCACCATACTATGTCCGCACTGTACCGCCCTACAATGTCCCCACATGACGAAGGTATCGGGAGTGTTTTCCACTCTCACGTTTCTCCTGTGGTTCTCATCCACCGGTTCTTGGAATTTTCAGGGTAGGTAGTTGACAAAACAGAGTTTTTTTCCCTTGAAGAAGCCGTTAGATGACCGGCGCACAAAGCGACTTCTTGTTGGAAGGAACATAAAATGAATATTAAGTAAGTAAATGAAAGCGTTTGGATGCGACAAGAAGAAGAGAACGCGTCATCCATAAAGCGCCCGCACTCTGCTGCGCCGCGGAGGCGACCCCATTAATGAAGATATGAAGAGCAGAGCTGCGAGGTTCCCAGAGTCTCAAAATGTTATTTCAATCTACAGTATAAAGTTTCTTCAAGGCAAAATGCATAGAAAGCGGCGGCGCTGGCGAACATCTGTCTGGCGGTGGAGACAGATACGAGGATTAAATTAAGTAGAAATGAGTGGAATGATGAATGACAGGTGCAGATGTCCCGCTCCGTCTCATCACCGCAAAGTTATAGCCGCCGATTCCATACAGCGCAAAAAATACAAATCTGCCACTTTAGGTAATTGTGATGAAAAGGTATAAAATGCGGAGGACGAGCGGCCGCCGCGGGCCGTGCCTCCCTCCTCAATCATCTCCCGGGATGTGATTTGCTATAATGTGCCACCATTATCACGCCGTCCTCTCCTCTTCCTTCAGCATTGCTGGACGCAACGAGAAACATGAAGAGTCGATCAACACCTTTCCCCGAAATTGCGTCTTCTGGAAATCTGGGAGGCGACCTGAGGAGGAAAAACAAATATGTGATGTCGTTATGTATCGAAGTAAACATCCTAATGAAGGAGTGGTGGAGGGGTGACTGAACCTCAAAACACAGCAAGGAAAGAAATCTGTAACACTATGTAAAGACGAGCGAAGATGTCCTGGGGTGAGAAAGGGCAATCCAAGTGATCAAATGGGGCGTCATGGGACAAGAGGCGGGAAAGTAGGCTGAAGGGAGGATTGTAATGGGGGGCGGGGAGTTTAGATGGTAACATAACGGGATGAGATGTTGGATGGCGTATATATATGTTATGGTGCAGGGTGGCATCATCCTGGTGGATGGGGAGTGGTACAAGGTCATAATGAGGTGGGGCAGGAGACCACATACATAGGGTCAGGAACATGGGACATATCATGGGGGCTGCATCTTCTCGGAGAGTAGGGAGTGGTACAAGGTCATAATGAGGTGGAGCAGCAGACCATGTACCGTTTATTAATTTAGTTGCCCTTCTTTGAACCCCCTCAAGCACTGCAACATCTTTCCTGAGTAGCGAGACTGTATTAGCTTTTGCAGCAGCTGACTGGCATTGGTTGCTCCAGTTTAGTCTACAGCCCACTAGTACCCCCAGGTCTTTTCCCTAGCAGTACCCCATTTAGTGTATATTGGTGACAACCGTTTCTCCTGCCCATGTGCAGAACCTTACATTTTTCAACATTGAACTTCATTTGCCATTTTTTCCCCCCAACCCCCGGCTTATCTCGGTCCGTTTGTAGCCGCACATTGTTCTCCGTTGTATTAATTATCTTGTATAATTTTGTATCATCTGTAAATATTGATATCTTACTGTGCAGCCCCTCTATCAGGTCGTTGGTAAATATATTGAACAGAATGGGGCCTAGTACTGAACCCTGTGGCCCCCACTAGCAACGGTGGCCCAATCAGAGCACGAACCATTTATTACCACCCTCTGCTTTCTATCATTGAGCCAGTTCTTTACCCAATTACACACGTTTTCACCCAATCCGAGCTTCTCATTTTATATATCAGCCTATTATGAGGCACGGTGTCAAATGTTTTAGAGAAGTCCAGATATACGAGATCAATAGACTCTCCCAGGTCCAGCCTAGAGCTTACTTCATGGTAGAAGCTGATCAGATTGGTCTGACATGAGCGAACCCTCATGAACCCATGCTGGTGAGGAGTTATTCCCTTGTTCTCCTTGAGGTATTGTACGATAGTGTCTCTCAGAAACCCCTCGAATATTTTTTCAATTACTGAAGTGAGACTTACCGGCCTGTAGTTACCAGGCTCTCTTCTTGACCCTTTTTTGTAAATTGGAACCACATTGGCAATGCGCCAATCTAGTTGTACAACCCCGGCTCAATAAAGTCTCTAAATCAAAGAAATAGTGGTTTATCTTTCACGTCACTTAGTTCCCTTAGAACTCTTGGGTGTATTCCATCTGGGGTGGTGAATTGTCAATTTTAATCGGCTCCGCACTTCCTCCTGTGTTAGGCAGGTGATATTTTGTGGGGAGTTCGTTTTATTCCCCTGCATCTAGTGTGATATTTCTTTTTTCCTTGTAAATATACTTGAGAAAAAACTATTTAATAGATTTGCCTTCCTCCCATCGTCTTCTATGATTTCTCCTGCACTATGTGGTAAAGGGCCAGCGCTCTCAGTGAAAATCCTTTTACTTTTTATATAATTGAAGAATAGTTTCGGTTTGTTTTTGCTCTCCTCAGCGATCAGTCTCTCTGCCTCCTCCTTGGCAGTTTTTATCTTTTCCTTACATAATTAGTTCTTTTCCTGGTATGTTTTTAGTGCTTCTTCGCTGCCTTCTTGCTTTGGTAGTTTGAACGCTTTCTTTTTTTCATTTATTGCCCCTCTTACAGTCTTGTCGAGCCACATTGGTTTCCTTCTACTTGTAGTTCTTTTATTTTTAAAGGGAATGAACTGCTCACATGAGGTGATTAGGATGTTTTTAAACTCCTCCCATTTGTCGTCTGTATTGTTATTTATGAGGACATTATCCCAATTAATGTTACCGATAGTTCTAAGCTGATCAAATTTTGCTTTAAATAAAATAAATAAATCAACCTTGTTATTTGTGTGGCGCCAACTTATTCCGCAGTGCTTTACTAAAGTTTAGTCTTTTTGTTGCTCCCTGATGAGGCTTCTTATTGAATGACAACTCTAGATTAATTATATTGTGGTCACTATTTCCCAAGTGTCCACTCCACCTGCACCCCCATGATTCTGTCCGGTTTGTTAGTACTAAGTCCAGAGCAGCCCTCCCTCTCGTTGGCTCCCGCACAAGTTGGGCAAGTTGTTATCTTTAATTGGTCTCAAGCACTTATCACCCCTGTGACATTTGCAGGTCTTGTTATCCCATGTTATATCCGGATAATTAAAGTCCCCCATGATAATTACTTTGTTGCGGCTTGACACTTCTTTTATTTGTCTTATTAATAAGTTTTCAGTTTCTTCTGTTGTTTTTAGTGGCCTATAGAAAACTCCTATCAGGATTTCATGTGTTCATCTCCCGTACCAATATTTTCCCGTAGCCTCAGCATTAAGTAAGATTTAACGTACAAACATACCCCTCCCCTTTCTGTTCCTCACTGTCTCTTTTGAAGAGATTGTAACCCTGTAAATTCACCGCCCAATCACACTTATCATCAAGCCATGTTTCTGTTATGCCTACTGTATCGTAGTTTTCTTCAGACATTCTCGCTTCAAGCTTACCCACTTTACTGATCATCACTGATTATACTAGTAATGGTACTATTGGCTGTTCTGTCAGTTTTAACTGTACTACCCCACCCCCTGCTCGACCTCTATTCCCAATACTTGGACCCAGGTTGCTAGCTACACTATCTACCCCCCTGTTTCTCTTGGTGCCCTCCCCATCCCAGTCCCTAGTTTAAACACTCCTCCAGCCTTCTAGCCATCTTCTTCCCCAGCATAGCTGCACCCTCCCCATTGAGATGCAGGCTGTCCCTAGGGTAGAGCCTGTAAGGTAAAGTCCCCTGGTGCAAGCACCGAGTTGTGACTGACTCCTAGGGTGACGTCACATCATGACATTTTGTTGGCAGACTGTTTTTGTGGGGTGGTTTGCCATTGCCTTCCACAACAAAGTCAGTCCATTCTCCAGCAACCCAAACCCCTTCTTCTTACACCAACTCCAGAGCCACTTGTTTACCTCTCTAAGATCCTGCTGCCTTTCTAGTGTGGCTTGTGGTGCAGGTAGTATTTCCAAGAAAACTACCCTGGAGGTCCTCGCCATAAGCTTGGACCCTAGGTCCCTGAAATCATTTTTGAGGGCCCTCCATTGACCTCCAATTTGTTCATTGGTGCCAACGTGCACCATGACCGCTGGCTGCTCACCAGCCCCTCCCAGTAATCTGTCAATCCGATCCGCGATGTGTCGAACTCGAGCGCCAGGAAGACAACACACCGTTCGACGATTGCGGTCTTTATGGCAGATTGCCCTCTCTTTCCCCCTTATAATTGAGTCCCCCACCACTATGACCTGTCTCGCCTGCCCTGCGCTTCCTGTCCCCATCTCACTGGAGCAATCATCTCCCTGGCGTTCAGAGGGCATGTCGTGCTGCAGCGGTGCTGGCTCTGTAATGGCACCCCCCTCAACTGCCAACTTTACAGACTTGTTGGGTTGTGCCAGTTCAGGACCAGCCTCCCTGGTTCTCTTCCCTCTACCCCACCTTCTATCTGTCACCCAGCTAGCTGCCTGCTCCCCCTGCTCTTCCATACTACCATCCGCCCCCGCCTCTACCCCAGCGAGTGTCTCCTCAGTGAGCACCAAACTCTTTGCCATGATGCCAATGGATCTCAGTGTTGCCAGTCACTCATTCAGATCCAGGATTTGGGCTTCCAAATAAGCAATACGCTCACATCTTACACAGCAGTATGCATCCGACTGGTCAAGGACTGTATACATTGTACAAGATGTACCCTGGACCTCACTGGCAATCATGGAGCACATTCTATTGGGGATCTAGTGTTTAACTTAAAAAGAAATAAAAAAAGAACTAGATCACACTCCTCACGCGCCTGGAGGGCGGCATCTTCCTCGTGGGTAGGGAGTGGTACAAGGTCATATTGAGGTGGAGCTGGTAGGGCAGCAGGACATGTACATGGGGTGAGGAACACTTGGTTGTATAGAGCAGATCCTGGAGCATAGAGACATGGTCATGATTTCCACATACAATTGGCACAGTGAGTGGTGGTACTACTGCCATGACGGTTGGCAATGTTCATGTGGTGGGGTGTGCTGTAGTCCCCAGTGGTCTGCAGTCCTGATAACGGTTGCATACAATGAATATGGAATACGTGTCTTGTGGAGCTCAGAACGCTGTTCCTCATGGATCTGCGACAATCACTTATCCTGTACATGTTTGCTGCTGATAGGATGAAACTGACAGGAGCTTAAAGGGACCCTAGTGCATTACAGCATCTGTGCAAAGTCCTCTGCGAATGGCAGATGGTGTAAGGCCTCCACAGCGCCACCTACTGGAAAGCATTGTATCATCTCTCATTTGCGTGTCAGATTTCCTAGAGGAGCATTGCATGGCCTATAAATCTCCTTATGGCTACTTAGTGCTAGGCATCACTATTGCTACAATGGAGCCCTAGAATCATAGAATCCTAGAATGGTAGAGTTGAAAGGGTCCTCCTGGGTCATCAGGACCTCCAGGGTTATTGGGTCCTCCGGGGTTATTGGGTCCTCCAGGGTCATCAGCTCCTCCGGGGTCATCAGGACCTCCAGGGTCATCGGGTCCTCTGGGGTCATTGGGTGCTCCAGGGTCATCTGCTCCTCCAGGGTCATCGGGTCCTCCAGGGTCATCAGCTCCTCCGGGGTCATCGGGTCCTCCGGGGTCATCAGGACCTCCAGGGTCATCAGCTCCTCCGGGGTCATCAGCTCCTCCGGGGTCATCAGGACCTCCAGGGTCATCGGGTCCTCTGGGGTCATTGGGTGCTCCAGGGTCATCAGCTCCTCCAGGGTCATCAGCTCCTCCGGGGTCATCAGGACCTCCAGGGTCATCGGGTCCTCTGGGGTCATTGGGTGCTCCAGGGTCATCAGCTCCTCCAGGGTCATCGGGTCCTCCAGGGTCATCAGCTCCTCCGGGGTCATCAGCTCCTCTGGGGTCATCGGCTCCTCCGGGGTCATCATGACCTCCAGGGTCATCAGCTCCTCCAGGGTCATCAGCTCCTCCGGGGTCATCGGCTCCTCTGGGGTCATCGGCTCCAACCCCTGCTCAATATTTTTCCAGCCTCTGTTTGAACACTTCCTCCAGGCGGGGGGTGTAATGTAGCTCGTCTTATCCTCCCCCCAAGTCATGCATCTGAGCCAAGTAAGATGGCATGGCACACCTCTTCTGCTTCTGAAGGGACCTTTGTGCAGGGCGCACTAGATCCCCCTGTAAAGGTCCTGATCTGGAGGGATCTGTCTTCATGATCCTTCTACTTCTCACCTGACATCAGTGTGCGTTGTACGACGGGTCTCCAGTCAGTGACAATATTTCTGGGTTTTTCGCCAATTTCCAGAAAATAAATGAAGTATCCTAAGTGGCAGCTAATGGCGTGATGTCCCTCCCAGAACGTCCGCGATCGTCCTCGGCTCAGACAGTAAATTCGAAAGGAGAAGAAGATGATTTACAGTGAAGACAAGGAGATGAGAAGTGTAAAGTTAATGTTCTGAAACTTGTCATCTCAGGCCGGACGGATTATTGTGCAACTTAATTGAGTGTAAGTAAAGACAAAATAGCAGGATGACAGCGCTGCGCCCGCCGCCCCCGCCACGCTGGAGGTGCCGAGCTGTTTACGTCTAATTTCTTAACAGAAGGAAAGTTGCAGCCAACCGCCGGAAATAATCCCAATAATCTCACTCCATTACGTTTCATGAAATAAAGCGCCTCCAAGTCCCCAGAAACAAAATGAAGAAGAATCTGCGCCCAAAAATGCCAAAGCAGCGGCTACGGGGTCACCGAGGCAAAGGCCCAGCTCGGGTCATCTCCATGCCCCTTCATCATGAAGCGTGTGGCCACAAGCGGTCAGATACATCAGTGAACAGCAGAGGAGGAAGCAGGAGGTAGGAAGACGGGAGAGCAGTGCTGGGACCGCCGTCAACGGAGGCCGACCAGCACCAGCGGAGGCCGCCATGATTCCTGCACCAGGCCCCCTCGCTCTATTTACACCACCGGGCTGCCGTATATTTAGTATAAGGTTAAAAACAACAGACTTTCTGGTTGTCACAGCTACATCCAGCGTTATGTATAAGTATCTCCTGCTATCGTGATTCTGTATTCCTGCTGCTCACTAGCGCCCCTTGTGGAATTGATTGTGTATATCAGTACATCTAGTACAGAAGAAAAAAGTTCAGTCCGCTGTCGCCAGTAGAGCAAAAGGTGATTGTTCCCAGCAAGAGAAACCACGTCATCTTGTAGATATGAGACCTTTTAGTGGCCAACAAACATACATGATGTTACAGCAGCTTCTGAACCAACGCAGGGCTCTTCTTCAGGCTAAAATGCAAAAGATCTGAAGAGGCATGCATATATATATATATACACACATACTTATGACACGGCACAGACATGGATGGGATTGGTTCGCACTTCAAGGAATACTGCACCAGAAACATAAACATTGTTAACTATAAGGGAGTGAAGGTTCTATGGCCCCTGAATTACTGTTGGGGGGTCACCAGGCCAGCAGTCTATTTGGGCTATAGATGTCTCGCATCTCCCAGTCACCATAAATCCTGGGGAATAATTTAACCCTCTATTGAATGTGGCAAAAGTTGTTATAAATTTATATTCCCAAATTCTTCTATGGCTTTGTGACTTGAAACCACCTTCAGTATCATAACCCCCATATCCCCTATGCTGTGTCTGTGCCCAGAGCAATGCTCGGCCGCAGGTACTTCTGTCTTCCTCTCTGTAATCATGTGGTGATGAGATCTCATCCTCGCTCTCAGTTTTTGTCCTGTTTCTCCAACATAAAGTCCCCCAACAGGACATTTACTGCCCAGACCTGAAGAGAAACTGTATGTACAAGTACAGTATACAGACAGGACTCTGGATGTAGCCAAGACAACCAGGATGAAAACCTCCATTCTTTGCACTGCAGGCTGCTTGGAAGCAACAGCCCAGCTCCATTCACAGCGCCCCTCAGAGCTATCTATACAGACACAGATTAGCTCAGGAACACTCTGCCCCGTGCAGCCAGACTGACAGACCACCAGGGGCTCTCAGCCCCCCTATTTGTAATCTGGCCCCATGCAGCACCATTTTACAGCATCCACAGATCCTGCATGTGTGACCTCTAACCTCAGGCAATCTGCATGCCCACCGCTGCAAAGCAGCATTGTCCTGAAGGCAGAGTGCACAGCAATTCAGCGATTCACATGGGCAATGCAAGGTCTGCAACACAACACGATAGT